>JAQZBX010003410.1:0-65440 GCA_029593785.1 Cabassous unicinctus
GGTGCTTAGATTACCTAAATGAGATGTTCTTCTTTCTTGTCACACACAGATAGCTGCCTCCTAAACATTAATTTTTCCAGTTAAAAAGTTCGATTAGTTCCAACTGCCAGGGAGTCACAGAACACAAGGCAAGTGCTATAGTCCAATCAGGGTTCCCTGACTGCAATCACTGATAAACCAAGTCACTTCCTAACTTCAGGTTAACATACATCAGTCCAGAAGGGTAGATCTCACCAGTTCCCGTTAGAAATCAAACACAACCATGCAGAGAGCCCTTTAATCAGCCACTTTTCTCTGAGGCCTCATCGACTCCCTTACCTGAGCCTTCCTTTCATATTATGTCCATTGTTTCAGTTACCTATTACCACAAATAATACTTACATAAAAATCATCCCAATAATCTCTATGAAAAAAAGGATTTGGATTTATCGATGAATAGAAGGATAGGTGGATGGATAAATGTGTGATAAAAACCAATATAGTAAACTGCTAGGTGTTAGGTATATGGCTCATCACTAAAAATTTGTTTCAATTTTTCTGTATGCTTGACATCCTTTGTTAAAAATTTTTTGAAAGAAAAGCAAGCATTTATTTAGTCCACAAATCTACGAGTTCCTCTGAGCTAAGCTAGGCTGTGCTGATCTTGGCTGGGCTCACTGTGCGTCTGCCTTATTGCATGGAGGATCCACTGGGAAGTGGCTGGTCTGTGATTGCCTAACCTTGAATGGCCTTCCTTTAGCAGGATGGGTTTGTACATTTGATGGCCCCCAGAATCCCAACAGATAAGTGGAAGTGAGCAGGCCTTCTTGAGGCCTAGGTTTGTAAACATCATTCTATCACTTGCACTAAAGACTATTGGCCAAAGCAACTCATCAGACTAGCCCAGATTCAAAGATTGGGGAAATAAACAGGAAAAATCAGGGCCATTCTAGCAATTTATGGCAACTACCCTGCTGGTTGCTTATCACTGTCATCTCAAATCAACTGGGCATCTACAGTTAGACTTACATAATTGCTCAATTTCAATTGCTTACCACCAGTCACATGCTACCAGTAATTTTCAGAGTCTAAAAGTCCTTGGACATCAAAAGACAGGGAAGATACTTTCAAATCTATATATTGGTCGGATGAGGCTTCAAGGCCAGGTAAAGTTAGCCACTGCTCTTTTGAAGCAGGAATCATGTACCACCATTTGTAATCAGGTTTGGAGCCCTGCCACCTCCAGCCACCTCTGTCATTCAATCCTTAGGCTTGCCCCTGACCATAAGCCTCCCTATGTACCCCTTTTTCTGGTGATTCTTAAAGAACACACTCTTCCCTACTTCCCTTCACTTACAGCTTATGGGCTATCCTTTGTAAACAAAGATGAGGTCATTGACTA
Organism: Cabassous unicinctus; assembly: GCA_029593785.1. NCBI lineage: Eukaryota > Metazoa > Chordata > Mammalia > Cingulata > Chlamyphoridae > Cabassous > Cabassous unicinctus. The sequence continues at coordinate 1,382 of JAQZBX010003410.1, forward strand.
TCTTCCCAGAGAACGGGCCTCTTTGCTCAGGCATAGGTTTCTGGATTCACAGGGCCAGCCATCTGTTGTCTTCTAGCCCTCTTCATGTTCCCAGGAATGAGGCCCACGTGAGCAGAGAGCAGTCTTGGTTCAGAAAATGAACTGGCTCTTTGTGCTAAGTCCTACAGATATGTCTGGGGTGAGGCCTCCAATGTCATTAGCATCATCCTTACAGACCACTGGCTTAGATAGCTCAAACTGGAGTGATGGCAAACATAACACTCGAAAACCCAGGAAACCTAGTAAGCCCTGCCCACGCCAAAGCCAAGCTGTATGAAGGCTCTTCCACAACCTTGTGTTACAAGTCTCAGTCAAGAGAAGCACACAGTGAAAATTACTTCCTAATAAGTACCTTCATTTTATTAGCAAGCGAGCTATGGAATCAAGCCTTTCTTGTTAGCCATTTACCAAACCCAAAGACTATAGGATTCATTAGTGTTTATTTAGCATTTTCATTACATCCTTTGTACTTGCCCCCTCCACTACAATGCAGAAAGAGAAAAAAGATATGTTTATGGTGTTTCCTGATCATGTTAATCATTTAAGGATGACAACTAGGCCTTTCCAGCATTCTTAAAAGCTGAGAAGAGGAGAATTATTGCATAGAGTAAGGAGGGATGGGACATTGGCCATCAGGGAAAAGCAAACACTTTCAGCTCAGCATGAATGAAATCACAGCCTCCCTATCCCATTCTGTTTGGAATGAAAGAGATTAACATGGCCTATAATGGAACCTCCTTAGTTTATAAAAATAAATGGGGTGGGGGGAGGGCAGGGACAGGGTGGGAAAGCCACAGGGAGTGAGATATTTGCAAGAATGACTCATTTTATATCAAATCATAGGTCAGATGATGCCAGAGATGCAAGCCACGCCCATGTTCAGTACAAATCATGTACCTATGTCCACTCTACCTCTATTTAGACCCAGAGAGCAGATGCTGGTGCAGTGACTTAATGAGCCCCAGAAGAGTGACTATTTCAAACGTGCCTTCGTTTTGTTCACCTGTAACATAAGGTGTAAAAACTAGTTCCTTTCTCAGACGTCTTCTGATCTGAAATTCCAGAATCCCAAGGACAATCTCAGATGCATGCCTTCTCCCTTGGTTAGGAGACTTGCCCGGTCTTCCACTACTAAAAGTATGTGCAGGGTTAAGCAGCATCGGCACCTCCGGCATCTGTTAGAGATGCAGAGTCTCGGGCCACACCCACACCTACATAAATCAGAATCCACATTTTAACAAGACCCCCAAGGTGATTCGTATCCATATTAAAATTTAAGATGCAGAACCCTAGATCACAAAGCAGCTAAAAGTCAAATCCAGAAGACAGAGTCAAGCCTTCTGAGACTACATCCCATATTTTTCCTACCTATGCCACACCCACGATTCTTCCTTCCAGAAGAAACTGGCCCTTGGCCAGCTCTTGTAATCAGTTCCTGTCAGGACTCAAGAAAATCTTCAGGAACCCTTTGCCCTCTTTCTGTCTGAGGTGCTCTTAAACCCATTATGTTACACCAGAATAATTCTCTAAATGGCTCACATCCTGGCCCCACCCCATGTAATTAAATTAATATTTAATCCAAAACGACAGCATTGCCAATAACCTCTGATATGATAGATAAACCAACTTTTCATATCACTTTAAGGTCAAGAGGAATAAACCTGACAGAGAAGCAAAGAGCCCAGTTCTTTCCCATCTGTGAACAGATAAGAAATTCATTTCTTGATGATGACATGTCAAAGGGCCACTTCAGGCACCAGGAAGGACTTTCTTTAGGGAGACTTGACCTTGGCTTCTCTCTTGATGCTTTCTTTGGCTTAGAAGACATCGGAGGGGACCTCCACTTAGCTGTGAATAGTGACGGCCTGAAGACCCCCAGGCAGAGCAGCCCCCCATTAGTTGGGTTATTCTGGAGTTGTAAACACAGTGCTCTCCCAATCTGTTTTCCAAGATGAACTGTATATAAAGCATGTGTGTGGCAGGAGATGATAGCACGCTTGAGGCTTTCAACAATCGATGTTTACAGACTATAATGGAAACCACAAGTTTCTTCTTTAACTCAAGTCAGTATACATTCCTTCAACCCGCAGGCAATGGGAGCAGGGAGGGGGGTTGGGAGGGGCTCACAATGAGTCATCATTTCACATTTTTTAACAGCTTAATGAGCATGAAGAAGTGCTGAATTAGCCAGCAAAAATACATAGAGTCTTTTTTTCCCCCACCTAATTCAGCGATGACCCTATTTGGACGTGGAATTCCTTGAGCATCTACTGTAAGTGACCACCATTACAGAAAGTAAGTGACTAATGTCTCTGCCACAGAGTTACAAACAAACTCATATGAAAGGCCCAGCAACTACCTTCAAGTTAATAACCTCTCCTTTTGCCCTAAGTTTGGGAGGGAAAACAGTTCTTTCTCCTTGTTTGATGAATCCTCTGGAAAGCCCAGCCTAGGGTGCTTGGAAGAGAAGACAGTATTCTCAGAACGGCAAAGCAGCTCTCTCAGCCAAGATTCACCGTGCTAACAGACAGATGGTAAACATAGCTGGGGTTCGAAATCCCCAGCTGTGTGCCTCTGTAGCTCTCAGATCTATGTGTGTGATCATTACAATTTTTCAGATCATATAAATCCAGTCTCTGTGTGATCTTGGCAACTTTGGCATCCTTGACTCTTTTATATTTTATTTTCAGGGTCCACGTGAATAATCTGGAAAATAATGGAGAAAAGTACAGAATTTCCCAGTGCTACTCGGTATCTTGGATATATGTGTTTGTGTACACATATTTTAATGCTATATTAAATAAATCATTATTTCAATAATGCTTTGAAAATTGACAGGGGAGAAACTGAGATTTTTTTAGGTTTTCTTTCCAAATATTATCTTGACCCCCCAAATAAATTGTCTTTTGCCTTTTCACCCTTCTTTCTCCAATCCTCTTTACTACAAGCAGTCTATATGCTGGCTCCCAAGCCAGTTACAAAATCTGAAGAGGTCCACTTGTCATAAGGACCAAAATTTGATTTTCAAGAGTCATCCAGTCTCATTAGAGGAAATCTATAAGATTTTTTTCTTGAATTTACATAAAATAAAATGCAAATATTTCTTTCCTGGACTGATGGCATGGTGCATGACTTTGAGATCTCATGGGCATTTCTTCATGTCCCTACAGATTAGATTTAAAACTACCTGCTGCTTCAGAGCAGTAAATCCCTTAAGGACTGAAGTGTAACTCGAGTAGAATTTATGGCAATTGAGAAAAATATTCCTGTTATATAATTCTATGTGAATAAAATTGAGGTCCAGCTCAAAAGAATCTGCAAGTCTTTCGAGAGATGCTGATAAAATGGGGGATTAAAAAGATAAATACATTTTTAATTCCTCTCTACATTATGTCTCCTTTTACAGGGCCCGTTTTTCTACATAGAGTTATTCAACTCGATAAATCACCTTTAAAAAGGTCACCTCTGCATATGTGTCGTATCAGAACACATTACTATTTGGTATGTCTTCTGAGGATTCCCACAGTATGATTTCTTGACTTTTCACTCAATTTTCACTCTTTTTTTTGAGCAAGAAGGAAAATAGATGAGTCTTGTGGCTTGTGGGGCCTAAAAATGAGGTTATAAATATTATAAATATATACAAGTTGGTGTGTTAACAGAGCAATTTCCATACTTGCCCGCCCTCCCTCCCGCCCTCCGTTCCTTCCTTTCTTTCTTCCCTCCTTCCTTCCTTCCTACAGATATTTATTAAGAACCTAATAAGTGCACTATGCTGGGTGCTGGGTAGATATAGCGTCCATTTTACTTTTGGTGGGGCTTTAAAAGAGGGATAGAGATGATTAACTAATTGATGAGACGATTAAATTAATTAATAAGAAAAAATGTCACATGGAGATAAGTCCTATTAGAAAACTAAAGGTGTACTTTATTTGATGCGAAAAACTCATTATAAAAGAGGCAATGGAGGAAAACTAAACACAGACTGTATATCTGATGATGTTAAAGAATTAATGCTAATTTTGTTGTGTGATGATTTTGTGTTAATGTTAAAAAAGAAAGATAAGAAAAGACGTTATCTGTTACAGATACGCACTGAAGTTTTTGCAGGTGAATTTGCTAGGGTTTACTTAAACTACCTCCCCAAAGAAAGGGAGGAGGGTGGGGATAGATGAAACAACAATGGCAGAACGACAATGGTTGTTAAAAGCTGGGTGATGGGCACAGGGTGTTCACTACATCTTTTCTGTACATTCTGTGTGTTTGGAAACATCCACAAAGAAGTTAAGAGTCGTAATAATGCCATTTTTCACTGGTGTGTAGAGTAAACATTTCCTGAGCACCAGTGATGGTACCAGGTGCCCGACACTGCAGCCTTTCCAGGTAGAGATAGGACCTCCACGTAGCATTTTGTTTGGACGTCAAGAGAGCAGGAAAAGAGACTGGCTCGGCGGTTTTATTGGGTTTAGGGCTAAAGGCCAAGGTGAGGGTTACCATGCGTGGGCAGGGGCTCGTGCGGTTTGAATCTCCCTCCAGTGCAAAAGAAGAGCACCAGCCTCTCTTAGCAGCTTTCCCAGATGTGAGGAACAATGGACAGTGGGAGGGGAGGGGCTCAAAAGCTCTCATCAGTCAAACATCAAAAAAACGTCGTCAGAGTCTTTACTGCAATCCTCTCACTCAGTCCACTCTATGACCCTCTAAGGCAAGTTCGTACTTCACAGAGGAGGAAACTGAGGCTTAGCGAGGCTCAGGGGCTGGGCAAGGTCATAAAGGGAAAACCATTAGAGCTAGAACTGCTTACTGCTCTAAACACACTGTGTCGCACTACATCCCTTTCCCGCTTTGCTAGGCACTTCCCCGTCCATGGACCATTTTTGAACCACACTCCAACCTGAGAAGGTCAGCAGGGCTTATTGTTCAGGAAACAAAGGCCCAGACCAGGCAGGTAAGAGAAGTTGATAAAGATGGCAGACGTAAAAAGCACACAGTACTCTCTCTTGACAAACTGCCTTCCACAGAGTGATTGATCATGCTTTTGGGTACAAGGAGCAAAATGGCTTGAATACAAAGGAACTGTGTCATATCACCTAACAGGAAGTCCAGAGGCAGGTTCCTGCATGGGTCATCAAGGATCCAGCTCTTCCCTGTTTCTACCCAGCATCCAGGTGCCACTTTCATCTGCAGGCCAGTAGCAAGATGGGCACAGGTGCCACCTCCACACCTGACATCCAAAGGAGGAAGAGAAATTCCCTGAGAGAATAAGCAGCTTTCCCAGAAGGCCTCCAGCTGGTTTTCCCAAGCATCTTATTGGTCAGAGCTGGATCACCTTCTCATTCCTGAACCAATCACTGAACACCTCAAGTCAAAGCTAAACCACAACAGACGTTTCACGTTAGGGCTGAGAAGAAAATAGTGCACGTGGGAAGGCTACACAGACCGAAGGGGGCAGGCTGTCTTCAGCTACCATGGATTGTACCACACAGCAGCATGGGCCCAGTAATGCCAGAAATTGAGATTGTTTACATCAGATTTGTAAATGTTGGCAACAAATTAAATTTTAAAAATACTTTGTGGGCCATCATTCTATAGCTCAGACAACACAGGTCTGCTCTTCAAAGTGGCCTTTGCGGGAAGCGGATGTAGCTCAAGTGATTGGGCTCCCGTCTACCAATCAGGAGGTCCAGGGTTCAATTCCCGGGGCCTCCTGGTGAAGACGAGCTGACCTGCACAGATAGCTGGCCCGAGCAGAGTGTTGGCCCATGGGGAGTGCTGGCCCACACAGAAGAGCTAGCGCAGCGGGATGGCGCAAGAGGGGGAGACACGGGAGAGATGATGAGAGACACAGCAGACCAGGGAGCTGAGCTAGCACAAGAGATTGAGCAGCTTCTCTCCCACTCCGGAAGGTCCCAGGATCGGTTCCCGGTGCTGCCTGGAGAGAGGACAAGCGGACACAGAAGAACACACAGCGAATGGACACAGAGAGCAGACAGCAAGTGAAAAAACAACAAGGCCGTGCGGGCGGGATAAAATAAATAAATCTTAAAAAAAAAAAAAAAATGGCCTTTGGACTACCAGTGAGCAACCTATAAGCAAAAGAATCTCAGAGTTCTAACCCAGGAGGTCTGAGGTCAGGGCTGAGAATTTACATTTGCCGTAGCCCCCAGGCGATGCGGATGGCACTGCTCATGGGCACACTTGCAGCAGCTCTGTGCCGTGCTCCTACTGAATTTTTCTCTTTTCCACCCTGAGGGGTGACTGCATGAGTCTGAGCGCTTTGCGCTCCTGCTCGCAGCAGCCTACTCCTCCCTTCTTTCCTTGAGCAGCCTGCCTTCCCACTGACTCCTCTCCTTCCCGCTGTCGGTCCTCACCACTTTTTAGGAGACAAACTGGGTTCCTAGGTTGGCCATTGATGACCTCTCTTCCCCCTCTCTCCAAATAGAATGAAATGAAATGAAACACACCATGAGGCATAAAAGCAGAAAGAACTTCAAACAAGCTGGTTCATTATTTCCCTCCACAAACCAGGGAAGGGCACAAACAAATAAACACATTACTGATGAGAAGCCAAGGCAGGCTGGGCCTGGTTTTTGCCAGGCAGTGACCTCCTCCAGTACATTAAATGCCCAGAGCCTCACACTCTCATCTGGTCTTGATTTTCAATCGGCAGTAAACTGATATGTCTTTTTTTTTTTTCATTTTCATTATAGCTTGTTTTCATCTAGTTTATATTTCCAAATGTACTGGTTTTCAAGCCTGAACTGTCATATTAAAAAAAAAAAATACAACTTCAAAAAAATGTAGGCTAGCCGACCCAGTGGCTCCAGGGAGGGGGCCCAGCCCTTGGCTGTGGGCGCTCCTTGGAGATTTCCTTTTCTCTGAGCTAATCCTATTGGGAGCCACTGAGTTGTGGGCGGACTGGAGAGACAGCATTGGGTGGCCCAAACAGCCTTTCTTACCCCAGTGTGGGGTGGATGCTGAGCAAGGAGAGAAGAGATTGGGGGAATCCCCTGAAGCCCACCCAAACAGTGCAGGCTCCTACCCATGCCAGCAAAGGTGCAGAGGAACGTTGAGAGAGCAGAGGCTGGGCAAGCAGGCACCAGTCTTCCAGCAGAGACCTGTAAACCTGCCAGATGATGGAGAAGAGTGAGAGTGGAGGCCCACATTGTATGCACAGAAAGGAACAGCCAAGAAACCCTTCCCTCTGACTAAATCTCAGAAGAATGAGTCAGCAAACGGAGCAAACACAATTGGGAGTGAGCTCTGAACATTCCCAACTCCCACCCGGAGGTGCATAGACAACACACCCTTTCGTAAGACGAAAGGATCCCGGGCGACCCCCATGGAGCCCTGCCAGGCCTCCAGCTGCATTATCGGAGGATCTGAGTTCATTCCCTTGGGCAGGTGGCCTCCCTCCCCAAGCTCTCTGCAGCTGGCCAAGGCGGTCTTCTCTGCACTGCAGGGGGTGTGACATTGGCCATGGGGGGAGTGTGATAAACAGACTTGCACGCTATTGGGAGGACAGCTCAGTGCCTAATGACTAACCCTGCAGGGGCCAGGTAGCCTGCCAGGAGATGTGGTGGTAAGTTTGGGATTCATCGTAAGGCAGCCTCCATTTTCTGTAATTCCTCTGTACAATTCAGTGATGGGCTTTTTCCCTTTCCAGAAATGATTCAGGATATAAACCCAAACATGCTTTTCCTCCAATTTTGACTTTTCATGTAACAGCATAAAAAGTATTTAAAGTCTTCATGTTCTTACTCTGAATTCTCTTTCCTTTTGGCTAATTCCAAGGCTTATTCTTTCTTCTTTTCTCCATCTCCTCACCAAGGTTCTTTCCATTCCTTATGGGTATGCTTTAAATCTTTGCTTTCTTGTCTCTTCTCGAAGCTTCTGTTTCCATCTGCATCAAGTTCAAGAAGTGAAAAAAAAACAAAAACCCAAATTCCCATCTTTTGGTAAATGCCTTTTGGTAGCTTCACCATTCTCTCTCGCTCTATTTTCTCCATTTTCATACACACAAACACATACACCTACCCCCTACCATTTCATGTTGCCATCTCTCTCCCTTACCCTTTCTCTCTCCTCTCTCTCTCTCTCTCTCTCTCTCTCGCTTTGCTCTTTCACCTGACGCACCTACTTCGTTTTCAGTATCTTCCACAACTAACCACTCAGCAGTTTTCTACTGTCAGACACCCGGGGCAGTGCTTGCTACACAGACCTGACATAAATATCACGTTAAACAAATTTGTCTTTTTTATGTCATCATAAAAAGAGAGAAAAAAAGAGAATACCGGACATCAAATATGTAAGTTCATCATAATAAGGAGTAAAGCTGATTAAGTTTTCAGCCTTTGCTGGGTACTGTGTTTTATAGGAATTACCTCATCCATTCTTCCCTCAAATAATTCTGGGAGTGAGAAACCACTTCATACCCACTCGGAGTTGAGAAAATTAGGCTTAGAAAGATTAAACAATTCGGCTGAAGTCACACAGCTAGTGGGTGAAGTAGCTAGGACATGAACCCAGGCAGCCAGTCCCCAGAGCCCAACTGCTTTAAACACTTGCTGTGATAATGTCTTCCTCTCAAAAATAAAAGAAAGGATCTGATAAACTCTCCTCCAGAGCTGAGCATAAAATGCCTAAACCTACAATTTGGTTTAAAGCGCTTGTCATGTGAGAAATGTCTGGAATTTCGCTGCACAGGGAGAGATAACCTGTTCTACCAGGAATGGAGGCACCAGGTCTCCTAACAGAGCCGTGGTCTTCAACCTCAGCTGCACTTGGCCCTGGAGCTTTTAAGGATCCTGATGCCCAGGACACAGCCTCAAACAGATTACATCAGAATGCCTGGGGGCAGAGCCCAGCCACCAGGATTTTTAACGCTCCCCTGGTGATTCCACTGTGCTGCCAAAGCTGAGAATCGCTGAAATAATGAAATGTCAGGCAACATCCAGCAAATTAGGAAACATCCTTTTTATAAGTGGCAAGCCTATTCCATTATCTCCAAAGCCATGTTATGTAAATTACCAAATCCATGCTTTTCCTCTGTGCTAAGTCAGTTAGGCAGAAACCTGCTAAACAGTATCCAAATGGTAGGTGACTGTAGAGGAAGGAGTTTTGGATTTGCAATCTATGAGAACAGGCTCAGGTTCTGGCTTTCTGTCATTTGTTAGCTGGGTGACTGGACAACTCTCTTAAATTTTCCTGAGTCTTAAAATTCATGTTTACTGAGTGTGGTTCTCAGTGTTAGGGATATAGCAGTAAACAGAACAGGCAAGGTACTGCCAAAAGGAGAAGCAGTTCCTAGTCCATTGGGCTGCCATCTGTGAAGGGAGCTGGCCCAACTCCTGGCACAGAACCATTTCTCACTCATTTCCATGTATTGGAAATTCCTTCTGTGTTTCGTGTCTCTAGCGTTCGCTCCGACCTCTTCCAGGACTTCAGTATTTCACTCAAGTTTCTGGCCAACTTACCTGCCTGCCTCATTGTCTCTTCACCGCTCATTCCATATGTTATCTGCAATTTTTATCAAGTGAAATGTCTTTTTCATCACCATATCCACAAATCTTGAAGCAGTTTCTATTCTTTCTCAGCTTCTAGCAAAGCTGCGATTCATCATCAAGGTAAGCACATAATAAAAGAGAATGCCTAGTACATGAGCTTTACATCAAGAGCACTGGAGGAGCGTGTGGGGACATTCCTTCGACCAGCTATCATAAAATGAGTGGGATGATTGCAGTTTCCTAACTGCTATTAAAGATGTGATCTGGTAAGGTTTGACCTTATCCCTGGGTGTTAAGAATTTTTGTACCAAGCAACAAAATGAGTTTATCTGAGAATCTAAGATTGATGAATGCAAATGGAAGAAGCTCCATGTGTTTTATGAAGAAAGCGATTCCTGGAATTTTAGCTGGATGAGGAAACTGTGTACCCATAGCTCACGTATGCACAAATATTCTGCATTCTTAGATGCATTTCGGGAAAACTTCTGAATAGCCTACAACTATAAAAATCCATGAACACTGCAAGTCAAAATTACTACGTATCCGAAAAAGAGTGAAACCCAAATGATAAACAAATCGCTATTTCTAGAAATCTCTGATACCTCCACCAAATTAAAGGGCAATGAATGCTTTAAAGAGCTGCCCAGAATTATTTTGTGAGGAATGAGTTATGTATTAGCTCACCTTAATTAAGGTGGTGATTTCCAAAAACAACAAGGGAGGTGGAATGTAACAGGTAAGAGATACACATGGCATTAGGCTAGAAATTCCCCATTAAGACACCGTTTGAAAGAAAAATTTTATTTAAAAAATACAAAAAAATACGAGAGATAATATAACAATATAGTAATCACCTTTGTTGTCTTTAAATCAACTTTATTAAGGAGTAATTTACATACAATAAAATGCATACATTTTAAATCTAGAGTCAATTAATTTTGATAAATGTGTACACCTTTGTAACAACCCACTCCAATTAAGATATAGAACATTTCCCACATTCCAGAAAGTTCCCTCATGCCCCTTTACAGTCAGTCCAAAATTATTGAAGTATATCATTCATTCATGAACATACATAAACAATGAGTGCACAGTAAAAGTTGTGAACTTATAAAATAAACATGCATATCATCATACAGGGCTCCCATACAACACCCCACCACCAATACCTTGCATTGCTGTGAAACTTTTGTTACAAACTATGAAAGGGCATCATCAAAATATTACAACTAACTGTAGCTCATAGCTGGCATTTGCAACCACTGAATTGATTTCTGTCACTGTAGATTAATTTTGCCTGTTCTAGAAACTCAATTAAATGGAACTTACAGTATGTAGTATTTTTTGTCTGGCTTTTACTCAATAGAATGCTTATGAGATTTATCCATTTTGCATGTATCAGAAGTTCATTCTTTTTTATTGCTGAATTGTATTCCTCTGGACAGATATACCATTCTTTATCCATTCTCCTGGCTTCTTTTCATATTTGACTATTACAATTAAAGCTGCCACTTCCATTTGCAAATATTTTTGTGATCATAATCTTTTCTTTCTCTTGGGGAACTACCCAGGAATAGAATCTCTGGATCTTAAGGTAGATGTATCTTTAACTTTGTTAAAAACTATCAAACTGTTTTCCTAAGTGCTTGTACAATTTTATACTCACACCATGTATGAGATTTCCAGTTGCTTTCCATCCTTGCTAACCATGATATTGTAGGTCTTTTAAAAATTTATCATTCTGATGAATGTGTAGCTATATCTCACATAATTTGCATTTCCCTCATGTCTAATAATGTTGAACATATTTTTACAGGTCTATTGGATATTCCTGCATCATCTTTTTTGAAGTGTTTGCTCTAGTCTTTTGCCTATTTTTAATTGAGTTGTCTATTTTCTTAATATTGAGTTGTAAGAGTTCTTTATATATTCTGGATAAAAGTCCTTTGTTAGATATATATTGCAAATATTTTCCCTAGTCAGGACTTGCCAATGTGTGTTCTTAATATCTTTTGAAGCACAGAAGGAGTTCATTATGATGATGTATAATTAGTTGTGTTTTTTTACTTTTAAAATTAGTGCTTTTGAGTCACATGGAAGAGGTATTTGCCTATCCCAGGGACATGAACATTTTTCTTCATGTTTTCTTCCAGAAGTTTTATATGTTTAACTGCTAGGGTTAGTTTTATATTTTTAGTTCTAATGGTTAGGTCTATAATTCAATTTGCACTAATTTTTTTAATGTAGTGTGAGATAAGAGCTGCTCTCCATGTTTTCAGTGAAAATATACAGTTGTTTCAGAACAAGTTGCTGACAAGACTCTTTTCTCAATTTAATTATGTCATCTACTTTGTCAAAAGTCAATTGACCATGTATGTGTGAGCCCATTTCTGGACTCTCAATACTGTTCAATTAATCTATATGTCTGTTTTTATACCAATTCCACACTTGCTTTCATTATTGTACATTTAGAGTAAGGCAAAATCAGATAGGGTAAAGTCCCCCAACTTCGTTCCTTCTCAAAATTGTGTTGTCTCTTCTAGATCTTTCGCGTGTCCTTATACATTTTAGAATCAGCTCATTGATTTCTAGTAAAGAGTCTGGTGGAATTTCGATTGAAATTATGTCGAATCTATTGAATAGACCATGGACGTCCTGACACTATCGAGCCTCCAGTCCATGGACATAATGTCACCACGTATTTGGAGCCTCCTTAATCTCTCTCAGCAGCACTTTGTAGACATTGTCTGGGGCTGCAGTTACAAAGCCTAGACTCTTGGCCAGGCCTGGGGGAGCCACTTCTAAGGCAACTCACTGCATCCTGGGCAGCTGGGTGCTGGCGACTGGGGGGAGGCCTCAGCTCCTCGCCACACAGGCCTTTCCACAGGGCTGGTGAAGCACCCTCTGATATGGCAACTGGCTTCCACAGAGTGATCCGCCACGGGTGCAATGCGTCCTCAGAAGCCACGCGCTGCTACTTCCACAGGATCCTACAGCTGAGATCTGATTCGATGTTACAAGTACGAGAATATCTGGAGATTAGAATCACTAGAGACCATCTTGGAGGCTGGTACAACAGCAGCCATTTCCATTCATTCAAGAGCTCCTTACCACTGGTTGGGACATAACATCTTCTCTCAATTTGGTAGCGGCAATGTACAGGTTTTTTGTTTGTTTGTTTTAGCAATCTTATTAAGATATATTCACATGCCATACATCTTGACTCTGTTCCCTGGAAATATAATGTCTCTGAGCCTCACTTTCCTCATTGGCAAAAATGAGCATAACATGCCTACATCATGGGACTAGTGTGAGGATTAAATAAATGAATGCACTTGGCACAGAGTGGGCATTCAAAAAATGATAAATTTTACAATTATTATTTCTATTAGCAACTAAAGACATTCAAGGGTAAAGTTTCAGTTACTCCAAAATTCTAACAAGATTTACATTGAGAAAAAAAAAACTGGGTTGGAGCACCTGTAGAAAATAAGGTCTTTTTCCTTTGCAAGGAGCCTGCCTTAAGTGGAAAGATGGCGGCTATAGCTGATGCACCCAAGTTCCCAGCAGTATCCGCTGAGCCTACCTGCAAGAGAGCCTTCAAAGCGTTCCCATACGTCGACCCAGTGCCCCTTGTATCTCTCTGCCTGAGCGCATTCCCTGGCTGTCGGGAAAAGCTCTCTCAACCTAAGGCAGGCGAGAAGGTCTCAGAGGGAGGCTTAATATCTCCGGAGCAACCCCTGACACCTGAGGGAGGGACCAGAGTGAGTGGATAAGCGGCCAAGCGGCCTCACATTTAGACGATTTTCAGTTGTTTTCTCACAGTGCCCCCAGAGGGTCCTCAGCAGGGTAGAGAGCCCGCTGCCATGGAGGCGATGTGGCCTTTCACAGCCCTTCATTGACTTCCTTCCCTTCCCTCTCTCACTTTCCCCCGCTTCCTGGGATCAGCTCTCAAATAATCCACTTGTCCCCAAATTCTTATCTGAGGATTCGCGTTTGAGGAACCCAAACTAAAACAGAGACTGGCCTCAGAAACGCAGTGCTTGAACGCCTACAGATGCTGAGTGAAAGGGGACTCTCTCTGGACAAAGAAGTAAAAGAATGACAGAAGCGATCTACTCCCACCTTGTTAGAAATAAAGTAGAGACAGAGCGTCATGCAAGGTAGGTTGTCTTCTCGAACCCTCCGTGGTATCACACACACAGGATTCAAAAGCCTGAGTACTGGAGACTTCTTAGCCAAGCGTCTCGAGGCCCTTGGCCAAAGCATCCTGTTCAAGGCAGCAGATGCACGGGACAGCAGAGTGTCGTCTGGGCCCTGCCTGCTTCCTCCACGACAAGCAAGCCACACAACCACGCAGGGAAACACCGTCCCAAACACAACAATCTGGCAATACAGACAGTTTTCTTTGAAAGGGCTCTACAAATACATGTTCTCTCACTTGGGAACTTCAGTAGAAGATAATTATTCTTTCCTTGTAATCTATATTAAAAATGTTCAAATGTGGCTTTCCAGGAAATTCGGCCAAATATTTTTAGGCACCAGACCCAGCTTGACTTAATTTTCTGTGGCCTGCGTAGTTTATTATAAAAGACCCTTTCATACAGCATGAGTTTGCTCAAGAGGCTAAAGCGTGTTCCTTTACATTAACGACCTAATTAAGAAACCCTCGAGGTTAGGGCTTTCGCCCCTCTGACCTATCTCATGACAAGATAGCCATTGAAAAGAAGGGGAAAGAGCCCTCCTGAAATGTTGTGCACTTCACTAGACTTTTACCACCATCAGGAAACAAAATAAAACAAGACCATCACCTTCTAGGAAAAGCCATGTTCATGACAAGAAGGCTGTTTGCAGATAAACAGTGTATTTTCCTACACCCAGGGCATGTAATATCTGGACTAGCAAATCTCACGACCTTTTCTGTTCTTATGAGCTCGTGCCAACAACTAGATAGTGAGCACAAAAGCTTGTGTGAAACGCTGCGTTTGTGGGAGTGTTTGTGTTGGCTTCCTTAAAATCGGCTGATTTCCAAATCTCATTCTCCACCCCACCTTAGTTATATTTATACTGTCGTGCAGAACAAACTTGGATCCGTATTTAAATAAGAAATGCTTTGTGGGCGTCGTGCAAATCTCTTTATCGGGGTCTCACACATTAACGCCGATTGTTTAACGTACCGTTTCCACGGGCTGGTTTCATGGAGTCCCAGTCTCGTTGGGGACTTTTCTTAGCTTTCCTGGACAATCAAGAGGAAGTGGAACTGAGCCGGCTTGCTGAAAGCTGGAACTGCCCCTCTGTCTCCTCCCACCTTCTGTCTCGGGGTTTGTTTTTCTGTTTCTTTTTTTTTTCCCCATCATTTTTGGTGGTAGAGTAGGCTGAGCAAGTCCCAGGCCTTGTGTCTGCTGCTTTTTCCCTCTCGGCTCAGCGTTAATGTAAAGACTGACTGTGGCGAGTCTCATGAAGCCAAACTGTGCCACCTCAATGTCAGAGGAACTGTGCTCTCTCTGCTTAAGCCTAAAAGGAATGCAAAGGGATTTGGGGGTGGGGGCAGGGTTACAAAACCTCTCTACTTTTATTTTTATTTTTTTATTTTTTTAGGAGGAACCGGGATCACATTCATGCAAAGCAGGCACTCAACCTCTGAGCTAGGCCCGGCTCCTCAAATCCTATCTTTCTTAATGTAATGGAAACACCATTTGAAAATATAAATATCCTTATCCCCCTTTAATTTGGGGTTGCTTTAATCTCTGAGGTTCACAGGACTCCTGTCTACTTTCTCCCCTGTCCCCCACCCCCTTTCCATTTTTTCCCTTGAAAAGAAGGCGGCAAATCTGTGCAGACTAGAGAAAAAAAGACATAAGGTGCTCCCAGCACTTTCTTTGAAAGAATATTCCCAAAGGTGCTATGGCCAGTGAGTTAGTCTCTCCACACAGCAGTTTTCTTTTTTGCAGAGAAGAGATTGATTATATTTATTGAGCGCTTAGTGAGGATACCAGAGGCACCAGGTCTACCTGTCTCTCTCGTGTATATGACGTTCGTGAAGACTTGATAAGCTAACACACGGGAGCAGAGGACACGGGCCTAGAAGTCCTGAGGGCGCAGAACTTCAGTCATCTGCTTCACCAGCACAGTAAATCCAGGTGAGATTTAAGAGGCCCAGCGATTAACAAGGAAAGCCTCTACTACAGCTAATGTAACCAAGGGGAGCCCAGATTTTGGAATCAAGTAAACTTGCATGCATGCTAATCCCCACACCATCCTTTCCACATACCTGATCTTCAGGAAATTATCTAAGCTTTTAAGCCTCACTGTTCACATCTGGAAAAGGGGGCCAATAAAGTACCCCCAAAAGATTGCTGTGAGCATGGCGCTTACATATGTACTTAGCACAGTGTTTTGCATATCATATATGCTGTACATATTACTATTTGTTAGGTGTTATTAATATTACTTGCCTAGTCAATGTATTTTTCATAACAAGGACATCACTCAAAATTGGTCCAAAAGAGCAATGTATCATCCACACACCTTAAAGACACATCATCCACAGCTTAAAGACACTCATCCACACACCTTAAAGACAGAAATTATTTTCATAATTAGTTGGTTGGATGGTAGATGGTAGAGTCCCTGGAAATATTTTAAACCAAAGTGATAGCAAGTAATATAGGCATTGAGAAATAGGGGGCGGAATCAGCCAAAGAAACTAAATCTAAATTGAATTTTCCTGGGAGAAATTGGATGGCACGTTAATCAGTATAAGCAATTCTTGTTGTTGTAACAAATAGTCCCCAAATCCTCCTGGCTAAACACAAAATACGGTTATTTACTGCTCATGTCAGAGCTCAATGCAAAGTGCTCAGGGAAAGCCTGTGTCTCCAGTCAGTCCTGGACCTGGCATCAACCTGTCAACTGGCTTTGCCATCTCTTCCCACCTCCAAGTCTTCAGGCGGATTATTCCCACTCATCCAGAGACAAGGAAAGAGAGACCACGTGGAGGAGCACACGTCTAGGGGCCAGGCCTGGATGAAGCATGTATCACTTCTGTCTCCATTCCATTGTCCAGAATTCAGTTACGTGACAGCACCTAGGTTCAGGGGATGCCGAGAACTGTGGTCTTCTGTGCGCAAAAGAGATTTGAGGACCACTTAGCACTGTCTCTGCCTCAAGTGGGTAAGTGGGGTTCGCGTTACATCTCTCAATCCAATTTAAATTAAAGGAGAACAGCTATATGCTTCCTTGAAAATACCTCATTCAGACTGTGAATAACTCATCCTTGCCAAAGGTGACCACATAATTTATGGTCTAAACTGGGTCAATTTTGAGAGTAGAAGAGGTGTTAAAAGCAAATGAAATTACATAAGAATTTGAAATACTTTAAAATTAACCAAATATCTGTTTTAATTTATTGGTGGAACCATACAATAGTTTTGATCAAAATATTTTCCAAAAAGTATTTTAAAAATTGAGATAGCATATATTCATATCTATTAAAACGATATTTTCAAAAACTTAATATCAATTATCTGAACATTAAAATATAACATAACCCAAATAATTTTCCTTGGTAAACATTTATGTACTTTAATCAGTATCAAATGCTATATTACTGGCATATTTCTAAATAATGTTCTTTTTCTACATTATCTTAATATTTTTCTTGTTTTCATAAAATTACCTGAGACTTTTTTCAAAATTGCATGATTAAAACAAGACTTTTTAAAAGTATTTTAAAGAGAAAATCTCTTTATATTTGCTGTGGTGCCTGCCAAGCTCACAATAAAATCTCTGCTAAATGAAGGCTATTATCAATGCTGTTTCTGCATTGAAATATATAAATCTTTCAGCCCAAATATTTTCACAGGTACTGACTTTCTGCCTCTCTTCCAAGCACCTTTCTTAGGCAAATATTTTTACAAGCAAAACTTGCCAAAAAAACTTAATTTTATTTACGATTCTTTTGAGTGGTTTTGCCAAACTTAGATGCACAGAATCATAGACCTTCTCAATTTCATTTTATTCTAGTACATAGAATATAAGTTTATCTCATTTAAAAAAGGAGCTCTAGCAACAGATTCTTCCCACAAGTTGAGTTATTCCATAACATAATTACAGAGTTTCAAATAGAAATCGTGCATACCATTCGAGCCTTCTTTGTTTAATATGTGTAATGCATAGAAATAAATTTGAATGACTTCTTGTCCGTAAGCTTTGCTGTCAATAATTGCAGATCCCTAAAAACCCTAAAAGTTCGCATTTTCTTGACACTCCATTTGTTAAATACTTTGATTTAGAGATTTCCAACTGAATTTTGAACTAAATTTAGAACCAAATTTATTACCAAAAAAAATAGTTCCCCTTCACCAAAATGAACTTCCAAAATATTTACTTAAATTGTGTGAGTTAGACGAGAAAAACAATCGAACCCTTAACTGAATTACTTTAACTAATTTCCTCTATGGAGCACGCCTTGGCAGCACCAGGCAGGCTGCCCCAAGGGCCACGGCACACCTGGCTGGCCCACCAAGCCCACCAGGGCCAGCAGCCTGAGTTCTCCCACTGCCCTGCTGGAAGCTAGCCAACCCTGGCCATTCCCATCTGAATGCACCCTGCATGTGATCCTAGAACTGGAGATGTTGATTTTGAGGCAGCTGGAAAGGGCTAGGAAGAGAAAAATGGGTCATCTCTGTTCCTTTTCAGATTTAGCTGCTTGTTAGAACGAGAACTCAGTTCACTGCACGTGTATCTCACATACTGCTAGGCAAGATCATGGTAGGAGCAGATTACACGGATATCTTTGAAAGTCGATCACAGATGATGATAATATAAATGTTGATAGTAATTCCTCACTTGAAGGAAATAAGCAGAGACAAATGCTAACCCAGACGGATGTCAGGAAAACAGATGTAAACCCCAAATGTCCCAGGCAAACCAGTGATTATGGTTGGTCCCTATGGCCATGCTACTGTTGAACCTCTTCAATTCATTGGAGTTTTCCCAGCTAGATCCCAAGCAACTTATTTAGCTTCCAAGTACCCCAAATGGGATCTCCTTGGCACACAGAACCCACTGTCTCTTGATGACCCCTCGGTTTCTTTGGCATCAGAAAGGGCCTTGCTGACCACTCCCCACCCTCTCCCAGAGCTTATCCCCCACCTTCTTCATGGAAGGCAGAGGACACAGTGTTAATAGACTAAAATTCACTAGAGCTCTCTGATCTCAAAAAACGAGGCAGAGAGGGGCAACGAATGAAGCATGAAGGTGAAGGGAGTGTGGCGGCGTGGGCAGTGGAGAGGCAGGCCTTGAGAGCGGTATCTCGGGCACTCCCTTCTTACCCCTACCTACACTCCAGTGGCACTTTGGGATTCTCAGGTAGGCAGAACCACCAGAAACCTGTTCACCAAACTGTAGTCTAAAAAACCAGGAGATACACACCCCACATACAATCTCAAAAGCTCGAAGCAGAGAGTTATAGGGCAAATGAATGAAATCCAGCTTCATATCCCAGATAGCAAATCCTGGTATTTATTTCAAGAGTCAGTTCAGTGTGAAAAGATAAACAGGTTTAAGGAAAAGATGCAAAATAAACACACAATTTTGTTATAATTTACACCTACAATTCTGTCCCTAAAATATCCTTTCTTACAACATACACAACTAAATCATTGTCTGCATTTAATGAAGACATTTCTTATTCTTAAAGCAATCACCAGGAAACTAGGAGATTTCGCCAAATCATTCGCTTATCCATTCAAATATTCTTTTAATGCATATTTGTCAAATACCCTTGGAGCCAAAGGGCACCTCAGGCTACATAAAGCCATACTCTTTTTCAGAAAAGAATCCTGTTAAGGATGTGGGATGTTCCTTAGATATAGCCAAGGATGATATTCGCAATATTCAACAATAGATACAGCATGGACCCCAGTCGGTAATGGCACCCACCACTCATCCAATAAGAAAGGATAAAGCTAAAGGACAATGTGGCTGCTCCAGGTCTTGCCAGCTGAAAACTGTCCTGAAGCAACCTTAGTTTCTGAGAATGATGACGATTACTCTTCTTAATGACTAATACTTCTAAACCCCTGCAGTGAGAGCAAAAGTAGCTTGAGCCATGGGTTAAATTATTCTCCAGGATTGTTTTCTGTAGAACTAAAAAGAAAAACTGTCTTAAAACACGTGTATCTCCCTTTCATTCCACCATGTCAATCCAACATGAGAACTAGAGGAGTTACTAAGTGCCTGCTATAGACAATCACGGTGCCTGTGCCTTCCTTTCTTAATCTCCAATCCTCACCACGACCTGATAAGCAAGTATTGCAAAACCCATTTTGCAGATGATAAAGGAGGCTCTGAGAAGTTCTGTGATTTCCCAAGGTCGCACGGTTTGCAAAAGGCAGTGAGTTTCAAAACCAGATCTGTCTAGCTCTGAAATCAAAAACTCATTTTCTCTGAGGGAAAAAAAAGAAAATCTATCCTTTCCCCAGTTCTAACATCTTTACCCTCAGTTTTGCTGAATTCAGGACTGCACATATCACTTCTGGTGGTGATAAGGAGTTGGAACCAGATACCAGGAATCTAATGGGAGGGCCGGCTGGGTGACTTGCACAGGGACACGTAGGGGGTGGGCTCCCAGAGAAGGTGGCGTGTGAGAGCAAAGGCTTCGTCTAGTTGGCACCACTCAAGGGCTCTGCCTCCACTGCACCCTTCCATTCACAGCATCTACACCTGCTTCCTGAATGGAAGCTTTTTCTCCCTTAGCTCCCTGGGCATAAGGCTGGAGTGGAAGAAACAGATGTGGAGGTGGGGGGATGGTACATGACTTTTGTGTGTCCATGTGGAAGACTG
Organism: Cabassous unicinctus; assembly: GCA_029593785.1. Taxonomy (NCBI): domain Eukaryota; kingdom Metazoa; phylum Chordata; class Mammalia; order Cingulata; family Chlamyphoridae; genus Cabassous; species Cabassous unicinctus. Next base: position 21,772 of record JAQZBX010003410.1, read on the forward strand.
TAAAATCTCCCACCTCTCTCCATTCCTCCCATAAAGGCGGGAGCTTGTGTTGTTCATACAACCTCCATTAGCCATTGGGATCTTAGCAAATGAGACAAAAGCACAGGTTTAAAAAGTTCCTGTGCATAGGTACTCTCCGTCTTTGCTGCTCTTCTTGGGAGCAGTGTTAGATTCTTCAGGGGGGCAGTGCCTCCAGAGATCCTGGATTCTCAAAGCTGTGGGAAATTTTATGACAATATTGTTGGGTTTGGGTCATCATGAATTCACCTCCCTTTCAGTCTCATTTCCTTTGGGAAGTTCCTTCTCACACATCATGTCCACTCTTAGGAGGAGTACAAAATTGACCAACTCTGCCCTATGCAAAGAGTATACAGATGACCCAAGTGAGGTGTGGTAAATTGCAAAAATGGCCACAATTCCTCACCCTCCCTGTATCTATATCACTTTACAATAGGAATTTTGTAGCTCCTCTCATCAAGAAGTAGAGTCTAGTTCACCACCTTGAACCTAGGAAGCCCCATGAGTTGTGCTGGACAATAGGATGTGGCAGAAGTAACATTGAGAAAGTGCTGAGCCTGGGCCTCAGGAGACCTTGCATACTTCTGCATCGCCTCTTGGATCCCTGCCCAACCACCATGGCCACAAACTCTTGCTAGCCACGTGGTGCAGAAAAAAGTTCTCCCAGTTGGGCCATTCTTTTTTATTATTATTATTATTTTAATTTTATTTGGAAAGTTTCAAAGATACAGGAAAATTTCAAGAATAAGAATAGTGAAAGCGAATACTCATATACCCTTTGCTCTGATTCACCTATAGCTAACATTTTACTTCATTTGTGCTATCTTTCTCACTCACTCTTTCATAAAATTTTTTTTTTCTAAATCATTTGTGGGTAACTTACTTACATCATGGCTAGCTGGGCCATTCTTAGATGGACCTGCCTCCAGCCAACATGACGGCTGACCATAGATGCATGATTGAGGCCACTTGAGATCAACTAAGCCTGACCAGATCTGCAGAACAGTCCAGCTAAGACCAGAAATTGCCAAGTTGCAAAATATTGAGCCACATAAATGGTGGTGTTTGAAGCCACAAAGTCTTGGAGGAGTTTGTTACACAGCAAAACCTAACTAATAGGCAAGTATAGAAAAGACCTATGAAAAGTCCCAAAGGTGATCCACAACAAGGTTGTCAACTACCTCAGCTGCCTGGATCCCTGGATTTTCCCTGGTTCTTGCCCTCTCTGAGCCTCATTCTCTACCAGCACCTTTGATACTGTGAGCTACCTATATCCTTATGAAAAGTTCTTTTTGCTTAAGTTTGGCAGAGACACTAGCAACCAAAGAACCTAATTTATCTTAAAGTCTTTGATCCAAATCCTTCAGTTTGCTCATAAGAAACTGATGCCAGAGAGGAAGGCTGGTAATCTGCTCAGGATCATGCATACACTAACAGCCAGAGGCCAGGGATCTAGACAACCTAACACAGAGAACACAACCATCATCATCATACAGGTCATCATCTTATGTCATGACATAAATGACTTCAGCATCGGTAATGTAAGTAATGCTAGCTGCTGTAACAACCAACCCTAAATATAAGAGGTTTAACAAAATAATGCTTTAATTCTAATGCCAATCACTTTCCAGGAGTGGGTTTTTCTGGTATGGTAGTCTTCCATGTGTCATTCAGGGATTGAGCCAACTTCTATATTGTGGCTCCATCCTCCTCTAAGTCCCAGGGGTCCTCACCATTCAGCCAGCACATGGGAATAGAGGAAAAAAGACGATGCATTAGAGGGTTCTAGGAGCCAGGCCTGGAAGTGGCACCTACCATTTCTGCTCCCATCCCACGGGCCAGATTCAGCCACATGACCACATAAAACTGTAAGGGAAATATAGCCCACCCATGGCCCGAGGAAGAAGCAAAGAGCACAGATGTGAGCAAATCTTTGTCACAGACTTTTAATCAATTTAATACAAAATCACGTCGCGATTGCACCCTTTCTGTTCCTTAGTAAATCACTCCATTCCAAAGAGTAGCCATAAAAGTACATCCACTTTTTATTTACTGTTGAATAAAAGATAATGAAAAATGTTGCCAGTGCATTCGAATACCCAGAAAATGAAATTCTTACATTCATTGCTGTTTGCTAAAGAGAAAGCTCTTACAGACAGGAAGCTCGGCTCAGAATACACTATTGTCCCGCCACAATATTCCATAGTATTTCATTCTCTCCACAAAATAAACTGGGGGAGGGGGAGGGGGAGGGATTCTACAAATAAACATTTGCTTTTCTTTGTCTGACAAAGAGCAAGTTTAGCAGTTTACCAACCACTAGATGACTTAAGACTGGCATAACATTTGAGTCATTTAGGTACATTTAGGGAAAAAACATTTTCTCCCCGCCCTCCCCGCTGCCCCTCCGCCCCATGGATTTCTTTTCCCCTTCCAATTTCAAAAGAAAGTCCTCAGGAAATATAGACTTATAAATGTATCAAATTGATGGATGAATTGAGCCTACATTTTTCTTCTCCCATGACTCATTCTAAATATGAAAAGAAGACTAGACAGAAAGTGGACCCAACCATCCACATTCCAAGACACGCTCCAGTTACCCAATCACTGCCAAGCACTGCCAGGAGGCAGAGACCAGTATTTAAACAAGAATTCAGCTATTTTCAATCTATTACAGTTACTTAGTTGATATTGAAGACTGGCCATTCATTAAGTAGCCAAATGCACTTTGCCAAGGTACTTGCAAGGAGGACCTTGTGGCATCTTATTTACTGTAAATTGAACAGCCTTTTAACCACCAAACACGCCTCTGAACTGCTGAGATTACAAAACAAAGCCCTGGAATGCATTTACTCCCATTCACTGTTGTCACATTTCTCTGTTATTCCAAGATGTTTGGCTACTTTTCCTTCCTCCCGCCACCCCCAATCCTTTTCTAAGGACAGAGAAGAAATCTAATTCTCATAAGACGACTGGTTTTCAAAATATGCTAAGCATTTGGAGGTTTATTAGAAACAGTTTTAGTTCCTCATTAATCTAAAGCAAATTATTATTTACAACAGACCACTCATCTGATATCCTTCAGGCTTTCATAAAAAAAGAGTCTAAGAGTTAAAAATGGTTGATGTCTTCCTGGCAATAACCAGCTAGACCCAGCCAAAAACAGCCCCTTCCAACTGGATGAAAAATAGCCCATTCTTTCTGTGTGTTCTGCTCCCTTTTGTGCAAGTGTTCCAAATAGCCTATGTTCATATGCATTTTTCATATTGGTTCTCATTTATTCGATAGAGCTCTAGATACCCCCATTCACACCAGAGTGAATTTCAAAGTGGGAAGGAACCTTTTGCTAACACTACCCTGTGCTTAAAGCTGGGAGAAGTTCTTTATAGCACATCTAAACTGACAACTTTCATTACCTTTAAGCAATCGTAGTGATGATAATTTGAAGTTTGTAGTGCAGATGGGGCAAGGAGCATAAACTCTTGAGTCAAACTGCCACGTTTAAGACCTGGCACCGCTGCTTGAGCAACTTACCTACCCTTTGCACACCTCAGTTTTCTTTCCTGTGAAATGGGAATGCCAAGAGCACCTACTCCAAAGCTTAGCATAAGATTTGGATGAGGTTTTTAATTTTATCATAGCACCAGACATATGGAAACATCTCAATTACAGGACCAAGACTATTAATAGATGAAAATGAACAGTTTTGCCCTCTCCCTGCCTGCTGAAGGTTATGCTTTGCCAGTTTAGGGTCTCCCTCTTACCTGGAGCTCCCGGGAGGGTCCAGCATTGCCAGGCTAGGTGTCTGAGGCTTTTGTGTTGCAGAATCAACACGAAGAAGCAGAGGAGAAAAGGAAAAACCAGCAAGGTGCAGCCCAAGACAGGCTCAGGGGTGTTAAATAGGAGGTCCTGAAAAGTGTGACACTGGTGTGACATGCGAGGAGATTTGTTGGAAGGTGAAGGGACATGTGCAGTAATGTTTATTTACTCTTCAAGGTATTCAAGAAATGCAAATAAATAACTCAGATTATTTCTGAATTCCTTTTTGAATGATGGACTCTGTTTGCTTGGGTGTTTTGTTTGTGATTTTGCTTTTAACCCTTATCCAGATTGGACTAGCTCACTTGGAGCATGGAATGCTAGATATTGGTATTACTACTAGCTCTCCATCACTACTCTTACTCAGGGTCATCATTTCTATGGTTTAAACTAGCTATCCTGCCATTAATGGTTCCTAGAACCTGTTTCACTTTTTAAAACATCCCCCTTTGTACAATAAATGTCAAGGTTGCTGCTCGTATTCTGCTGTTAGTTCTTAAATCTGCCATTGAAATCATCGATGCAAATTTGAAAATTTTACATCATTGCAGCTATGCATGGAAAGTCATTTTTTCGTATATTTTTTTAGCAAACAAATGAATTCCTCAGCCCATTAGAATACCCTTAAACCCAGCTGCTCCATGAATGTCAACTTCTGGGTGAAAGTGAGATCTTCAATACCATCTGATCCTTACTCATCCAATGAATGCTTCGTACACCCACTGGCGTCTCCAGATACTCTTTTCACTAAAGTGTGCTTCCTTTTTAGATCCTAAGTAGACAGAGGGCAGGTGCCAAAGTGAGATACCAAAGCGAGGCCACATCAAGTTTCTTATGTGGCACTTTCCCCACAAGAACATGGAAATCTACTTTGATATAGCAAAGCCATTTATAGTCCCAGATCTTCAGGCTCAACAAGGATCTTAACGTCAGGAGCAGGCATCTTCTCTTACCCATCAGGCTCACATTACTCATTGTAGTGAGTAATAAAATTATCAAGAATGATAATAGGCACAGACTGGTCAGACTAGTCCACTAGGGGAAAAAAATAAACATAATGTTCTAAATCAGAAATGGGAGAATTTGTAAACTTGATGCCATATAGGCTTCCATGTATGTTTCTTCTTAAAAAGACAAGATTTGAAAGAAGCCAAGTGGCAGTATTTACCTTTTGCACTGAACATCTTCAGATGCCAAAGATAGTTTATTGTTGGACCCTTGAGTTTAACGATCTTCCTAAAATATATACGAAGCTCATGAAGATGACATTATAGAATTTAATCCCAAAGGCAAAAAGAAGAATAAGAAGGAAGAGGAGAAGGAAAGAAAAGCAAAGGAAAGCAAGGGAAAGGAAAGTGAGGGGAGGGGAGAGAAGGGGAGGGGAGAGAATCCACTATGAATCTCTGATTTAAACAGTATAATAGTCATTATTCTCTGCTTGATAATTTTTACAAAAACTTTTTCAAAATATTTCTTACAGAGGAAATGGTTTAGAATGTAATATGGACATGATTTCAAGCCAAATAGACATGTTTATATCTTAGGGTGGGAAGGGCATAAACATAAAAACAGACAAATCCCACTTTTGCTAAGTGAGTGAGTTCAAAGTTCAGCTCCCTGGCAATGCATTTTTGTGGCTCCTTCTAATTTTCAAGGTCTCCTCTATTTTCTTTTGTATAGCTGAACCACACCTCTAAACCTCTGTCTGTTTAGGTTTCCCAAATGTTTCCTTGGCTTCAGTCCTCTAACTACTCAATAAAATGTGTTCCCTACCTTGGGAGTATCTGTGGCCATGTAATTTCATAATCATATTTATGTATGCTAAGTTTCAATTCAGTTAAGTTAGCCTAGAGCTCAGCATGAGCTCACAAAGATGTCTATGAAAGGGTCAAAGATGACTTCATCATCTAAGGATGGACTCACCAGCTTTTCAGTGTCTGCGAAAGGCAGGCCCATTTCAATGGCAAGCAGAACCTCAAAATCAAAAGAAAACTTAAGAAATCAAGCACCACCAAACTATGAAAATAATTCTACTCTTATTTCATGGATAACTATGGAGCAAGAGGCTGAAAATGCTTCTTTGGCTGGCATTGTCATAGAGAAACAAGAGTTGGGACATTGCTGTTCTGAAGTTATGATGAAATTCTAGGGCAACACACCAAAGTGAAAGCAATGTGTACAAAGTTGCATGTGGGTGACTGTCAGAAAGTTCCAAGTTCTGATCTGTACATGATCTATTAAATATGATTGGATCTATACAAATCTTTCTGTGTATGTGTTTCCAATTCTATGGCCACTTTTATCTCTACTTAATCTATGCCCTACTGATCTCCTTTTCTGCCATCTCTAAGAAAGTTTTGTTAATTGGTTTTGTTCTCTGATGCTGTCATTTTATTGTCTACTATATACACTCTTTTTATTTTTAGATTGGACATGGCAATATTTGGAGGATGACTGCATTTTTCGTTGCAAATGTTTTTCTCTCTGTAAGTTGTCTTCCAAAAGCTTTCAAAACCATTCTGGGGCCATTGTAATAAAGTCACATCTTGTACTTGACAATCCCTGACATTATTACATTTCCTCCAGTTCAGTTAAGAAGGGTAACTGGATCATTCGTGCCAATTTCATAAAAACATTGGAGAATCAAACTCTTAAGAACTTCATTCTGGAAAGTATCTAGTTGCCTTCAGGCTGCCCGTCAAAAGGGAAATAACTTCACAACATTTGGTTTAGTTCTCTTTCCTGCCTCCTGAAAGTTCACCCTGGCAAAATAAATATTAAAGAAGGAAGGAAAAAAAAGTCAGGCAATAAAAAGACAGTATCCAAGAGAAAACTGTTAAGGTGATGTAAAATATGGCTGCCTCTGATGGGAATTAACATAAAATTCTAGACACTTAGAAAACCCAGCCTTGGGCTGGGTGGAGGAAAATAAAGCTTCAATAAGAAAAATTATTGTAAAAAAAAAAAAAAAAAAAAAAATCTGGTACCACAGGGAGTAGGGCACTAGGAAAATTGCTTGAGGGTGTAACCACAAATGGCAGATGGACAAAGTTAGGTGGAGCCCAGAAATAAAATGAAGCCTTTATTACCAGACTTGCTGACATATAGATCTCATTGTTATGTAAGACTCAAGGAATTTCTCCCATAGCTCACACCCTTCTTAACAATCAACCTGGTACCAGGTTAAGATGCAGGTCTCTTCAGGTTCTTTGGACTTACAAGAATGTCCATGGTAGGGATAGCTGAGCTGGAAGCTTAGCCAATGATTCCCGGCTCCCAACACTCTCTCAGCAGTGGGAATTAAATCAATAAATGCTATTTTCAGTAATAACTTTGATTGGGAAATTGGGCACTGGGCCATGAAACTTTTCTAAGTGTCCCAGCAAAGGTCAGATATAGAACCAACACCCTGTCCTCAGTGAACTTTCTTTAAGTGATGCCTTTTTCAGAAGTAGGAGAATTCTAAGCATAAATCAGAGAATTCCAAATGGATAGAGTGGCTAACAGAAAACATGTTTTCCCTGCTCATGAGTTTTGAGGAATTCAGCAGGTCTTGCTGTTTATCATTTACTGTTTTTATAATAAACCATGAAGCTGCTCTGTGATTTAAAACACATCATTCAAAGGCAACCATTACAGAATTCCAATCCTTTTCAGAAACAGACAAATGATTCCATTCAATTAATCTCCTTAATAAACATACACTTAACAGCAAAAAAGAAGTAGAATCTGAATATCTCTGGGATCTACTTGGCTGATCTCAGTTTGGGTAAAACATAACCACATGCAGCATATTAAGATTGTCTGACTTTTTTTAAGTTTAAGAAGAATGCTGTGAGTTTAGAGCAGAACAATGTTCTTCTCCTTGTCTGTATCCCAAGGACTCCAGGAGGGAGGGCTTACATGGGTTAGGAAAGCTGCAAATGAAAGGCCTTGGCTTTCCTGAGAAAATTCTGAAATTTAGCATAGCAATAGATATTTGTTCATCAAATAATAAGCAAAAGAATTTCAGACAGACTCTTAGGACTTCAGGGGAAACAAGCATGCCTGGCTCCTTAGAGGGTACTAAGATAGCATAGAGCTTATCTTCTTTTTCTTCCTAGCCTTACTTTCATCTTCCTTCCTAGAAAGCAATAGGCTCTCACTGACTCCATTGAAAGATATAAGGTGAGAATGGCTCATTGCCCTTGAACTACAAAGAAATGTATCTGTAGGTGTCTTCAGTCAGTTGCCTGGAAGCTGATGGGGATTCCTGTGTAAGTGACATATAGAGTGAGGGCTGGTGGGAGAACCTTAAAAGGAAGCGAGAGAAGCAGGATGGGGCAGTAGAAAAAGCCAGGCAAGGATGTGTGACGTTCTAGCCTCAGCCCAATTCCACAGGGAGCCCTGGAGAGTGAATAGCACCGTGTAGTTGGTCTGCCTCGTTGGAAGAGGGAGCAGCTACGATCCAACACTTGCAGCAGCCAAGTGCACCAGTCCAGTGAAGAGGATGTGGGTGGGGACTCCAGCATCTGTTAGAGGAGGTATGAGAGGCCCTTGTATAACCTGGAACCTCTTCCAAGACAATCAATTGACTCAAAGATTTGAGGGGCCATGGTTTGACTCACTTTTTTCTTACTGGCAAAAAATTAAAACTTTTTCTTTATATTAGGGGAAAATTATGTGTGTTTTTAAGATAAGATAAGAGCTTTCCAGCACTAAACTAACCATGTCACATCTCTGATCAAAATTTTCTAGTTTGTTCTCCTGGATATATCTGTTGCCTGTCTTGCATCTCTTTGGGGGAAATACTCATGGGATTTAGAGGGGTCCCACTTCCTAGTTCCAGAGATGACCAAATGACCTGTCATCAAAGGACCCCATCTCCTTGGCTCCAGTAACTGGTTCAGAGAGAGGAGCAAGACACAAGCAGTGCCAATGAGAAATTCTCCTTGGAACTTTTAATGGAAAAATCATTAAAACATTAACCTTTTTGTTGAGGAATTGCTAGGTGTAAGCCTAGACCTTTTGGTGCCATATTTGCCTGAGAATAAAGCTGACCCAGAAGAACCAGAGTTAAGAAACAACTAGATATAGATGTGCCTGAAGTCAGATACAACACTGACTTCCAGTTGCCTAAGCCTGTAAATTACCTTGCAGTTATTTTTAGTTAAAAGAATACTGATCAATAGAGTTACTCAGCTGTAGGATAAAATCTAAACTCTGTTATAGGAAAAACAGGACTCTCTATGGACTTCCACAAATCCTACTCTTATCAATCCTCCTCCCATCCCAGTTCAGGTCCCGGAAATAGTGAAACAACTCGCCATTCCCCAAACACAATGGTTTCATTTCATGCCACTAGACCTTTTCACAGGCTGTCCCCTTTGCCACGAATGCCTGTTCCCTACTTCATCTGTCCTCCCAGATCTCTTCTAGATTACTCACTTCTTCTTGACCCAGCCTTTTCTGATGGTCTCAGCCTCCTTCAGGAGATTTTTCTCTGTGTTTCCACCTTGATGGGTTGTGTGGTAATGACTGGCTAGCCTGCCTGCCTCTTTGCCAGTGTCTTCCAGAAGGGACAAGCTTTTCTCTCCTTGTATCCCCAAGTCTGAAGCAAAATGCCACGTGGTCAGCAGGAGCACAATATGCTTTTGAGAAAGAAAGAAAATGAAAGAGGAAGTGGGGAGAAAGGGTGAAGAGCTGGAAGAATAGAGGAAGGATTTCAGAAAATTCTAAAACGTCCTAGGCCCCAAGAAATGTATCTTCATTTATGAAACTTGAAATGCTTAGGCTGAGCAGTGAGAGTGATATTTCTGAGGTAGGGATTTCTCCCTCCTCTCCTCCGGTCATAATCTTTCAGTCTTTAGATACTCGTCTTTTCAACTTTTTAATTAGACTGCCTCTGGAGTTACGGTATACATTTTGCCAACCAAAATACATTTCCATTATTTTGATTTCTAATCCATAAAAATACCTGCAAGGTCAGCATCTAAAGCCTAAGATCAGTCTCCCCAAAGCACAGAATATATTGGATTCTCCTGAAGTTAGCAAAATGACCGATTATAAAGAACAAAGTCATAAACTGCTTGACTTGGCATTGAAGTTACTTCACAGTCTCAGCTGATACTAATCTTCAGTTCTCTCATCTATGAAATGAGGATAACACATCTTCCCTTCCAATGTCGTTATTTAGAGCTAATGGAAGCCGAGCAGGTGTAGCTCAGTGGTGGAATGACTGCTTCGCATGTATGAGGTCCCACCTCAATCCCCTGTTCCTCCTTAAAAAAAAAAAAAGGCCAATTCTAAGAAGTTGGATGAAAACAGAACTAATGGAGGTGGTGATACCTGGAAGGACTTAGTAAATGTTGACATTATGTTCATTTTCGGTACTAGCACCACTACCTGTTGTACTAAAAAATGTGCGCATCAGTCCCTGCCCTTACTGTCCCTGCCCTCCCTCCTGGAGGGCCTGCCCAGCCGTCTCTCCTCTCATCTCTTATCCAGCTCCCTCAACCACCTAGAGTGTAAAGAACCTCCCTGACAATCAGCATGGCTTCAAATAAAACTCTTTTTTTTTTTTTTTTTAATCTCTGGAGATTGAAGGAGAACAATCCTAAAAGGACTTTGGGCTGTAAATTTTCTGTCAACAGCAAAGAAGCAGAATTTTTTCATCTGTGAATTGGAGATTAAAAGATTGTCTAACACCTAAGTGTGATTTCGTTCTTTTCTCAGGTCCTCTCCACTAATGTTCTATGTGATTTTCACCATTAATGGCTAATTCAATATGATAGATCCTCTTTTACCCAAAAGCCAAGCCACCAAAGGATTCAAAAAGCTTTTATTCCCCCATCAACTCTAGTCAATTACAGTGGCTTTCCAAAGACTTAGAAAGGGCTTGGAAAGGTCAGAGAATTTTGCTAAATCCGCGTCAGTTTATACTAAGTCTTTTAACTGGGAGATCTAGATGGGGTAACATGATTAGTCCTGGCTAACCAAGTGGTTAACAATTTACTACAATGCCTGTTCCTCAATCATTCTTAAACGGGATTTTCCTGTAAATTCTTACCTACTTTCCACCAGGTTTAGTGAGAAAGTCATGGTACTCAAGTCAATGTGTGATAAACCCCTTCCATTCCCACTGGGAAATGTCAATTAATTATCTGCCAGGTTCCTGTAATCCTTCTCCACACTCCTGGGAGAGGGGAATTTCAAAGTGACAATGACTGTGAGGTGTGTCCCACACTAACCCCTGGAGAAAGGGGCCCCTATTTGCTCTCATCACTTCTCCTCACCCTTGGGGTAGCAAGGAGTGTCAGGGAGCTGTGGAGGAGATATGCCAGGCCCAGAAAGTTCATTTCAAGGCCCCTGGGAAGAATCTGCTGAATCTTCCCAACCCCTTCTTGTTGTTGCTGATTTATCCCCCCCCTGGAAATTATTGGATAATAAATAGGACATCTGTATGGAAATATTTTGTATTCCAACTGTTTGTGAGTTGCTTTTTGCTTTTTGAGGAGTGTAGAATTTGACCTATAACAGTAAACTGGATGGTTTTTCCAACTTCTGAGCTTTGCTACTTCTTTCAGTGGTTCCTAGGCAACGCTCATTCAGTTGACTCTCAAATTTCCAATAGCTGCTTTGTCCCCAAATCCTACCAAATGGAAATTTGTAGGAGATACTTAAGAACTATATTGTCTCCAGATACTTATATTTGTGGTAGTTGAAGATGATGATGATGATGATCGTGATTATGACAGTCACTTATTCTGTCTATTTATTGAACACTTATGTGCCAGTTATTTTACCAAGAGCTCTAAACGCACTATGTCCTTAAATGCTTAACTCAAAATATTATCCTACATGAAAGTTTGAATGATCTTTGCAAAACACAATTCTAACTACATCAATCTCTTCTAAAATCTCTCATAGGCTTCATGATTCTTCATACTTTAAGATTAGTAATGACAATAGCAATATAGCTAGCACGTCATGGGCACCTACCTGCTCTGTGTACCAGACACTATACGACGAGACTGAAGAGAATAAACTCATTTAATACTTATTAAAACCTCCTAAGTTGAGTACTACAATTACTGAGTCCCTATTTTACTGATGAAGAAACCAAGGCTCAGAGAAGTTTAGCAATTTGTCTTGAGATGCACAATGCAAATTACAGTAAACCACTTATCTGAATCCAGAAGATCTGGGCCCAGAGTCCTCATTCTTGAATACCAGGCTTTGTAGTGAGGCCCTGAAGATAAAAATCAATGACACGTCCTATAAGAGTGACCACATAGCTGATCATCCAAACCAGGACAATTTCAAGAATGAAAGGGGATGCTGTGAATAATTACATGAGGTCACAGATAAAAAATAGAATGTCCCAGACAAAGCAGACTTATAGTTACCCTACCTGTAGGGCCTATGTGTCTGGGCCCTACCTGTCTCACCAGCCCCACACACAGTAGCCCACTCATTCTCAGACCTCCATCTGACTGCCCTTCTTCTGTTCCTTCAAGGTGCCATGCTGCCTTGGGATACACTATTCTTTCTATACAGAATGCTCACCACCACCCTCCCTCCACTCTTCCCTACTGGCTAACATTCCCAGCCTATGGCAGTCCTCCCAGGCTAGGCCAGGGACCCTTTTACATGCTTTATGGATGACATTGCTGTTATTTTTGGTTAATATTAGTCTCCCCCTCCCCTGTACGTTCCACATAGGTATTACTGGTCTATTCTCCATCTCCACTAGTTATCCTTGTGCCTGGCATGGGGTAGATGCTTAACAAATATTTGTTAAAGAAAAGGAGGGAGAAAAAAGGGAGAGAAAGAGGAAGGGACTTAAATGACAAGACACTGGTTTTTGTCCATATTAGGTAGAAATACATTCACTAATTCATTCACCAACTATACACTGAGGTCTCCAGGTATCATTCCAGGTGATGAGGTTAAAACTGGACTGAGATGGGGGCAGTTCCACAGAGTCTCCATTCTGGATGACATTCAATAAACTCAATAAACATGAACACAAATAAATAAACAAGATGATTTCCAATGGTTTAGAAAGCAGTGAAAAATAAAGCACAGTGATGTGGTAGAAAATGGCTATGCAGTGGATTTAAATTTGTTAGCCAAGAGAAGCTTTCAGGGAAGGTGATGTTTGAGATGAGGCCTGAATGATGGAAAGCCATAAGCAGAATTAAGGAAGAACAATCCCAGCAGAGGGAAAGCTGGTGCTGGCTATATGGGACAGGAATATTGGGGTAGCTGGAGGAAAGCCCTGGAAGGAATATTTGAAGGAGAGGTTGAGGAGATGTAGAGACCACATCAGGTAGGATTCTTAAGCGGAAGCGACGAGTTCATATTTGATTTCATGGGCAGTGGGAAGTGTTGGGTTTTAAAGATTTTCTTTAAAAGATTATCTTTTTTTAAAAGACCACTCTGGTGGCTGAATTGAGAATAGACTAGAGGAGGGCAAGGGCAGAATCTGGGAAAGTATCGAAATAGTCCAGGCAAGAGATGGGCAATTGGATGAAGAGACATTTTATGAAGGTGTTGTCAGACGTTAAGTGCATATGAATCACTGTTAAAAATCAGATTTTAATTCCTTAGGTCTGGGGTTGGGTTTCAAGATTATGAATTTCTACAAGACTTTCCAGGTGGTGCTAATACTGCTGATGGAATGACCACACTTGCGAAGAAAGCCGCTATACAACTTGCTGATAGATTACAGTTGGGTGGTGTGAAAAGAGAAGAATCAAGGGCTAGTCCTGTTGCTTTATTGTTTGTTTTTTCTTTGAGAAATTATGTAGATGGTAGTGGCATTTATTGAGATGGGATAGTTTTCTGCCCTCTGTGCTGAGTTACCTCACTGCCGTCTGGTGGAGTTGGAAAACACTTTAGAACGGATGCACAGCAACTTACTTTGGCACACTGGCCAAACTTGGGATTATGATAGTTTAAAAGCACATTTCTGGCCCAGTAGAAAACTGACACGTGAGCTAGGATGAATCCAAGCTGTTAGCAGTAAAAAGACAGTTTCTGATGAGTATGTGTGAATTGCCAAGTCCTTGGTGAAAAAACAGGATGGTTTATGAATCTTTTTTTTTTTCCAGATACCTCAGGTGCCCATAAAGGGTGGTAAAAAATTGGGTCATAGAACAGCTGAAGTAAATGAGACAAAGAAAATTATTCTTATACTTTTGCACATACGATCCAGCAGTCATTCAACTTGTTCCTAACAAGTCCACAGTCTTTATATTCCTGGCAGAGCTTGTTTAACTCTACAGTCTACAGTTGTAAATGCAGTCTACAATTCTCCATCTTTAGACTTTATCCCTGCTTTCCAGAAAACTAGGCCTGGCCGTTGAATTGCTGAGTAACCACTAAGTGTGCTCACAAATGAAGCCTTTTTATATTTACGAATCTGAAAGCTGTCCTAGAAGTCAATGCCCAAGAGGCTGTGCAAAGCTGATTGAAATCCATCTGGCTCCAGATGCACAGCACAAATTGGATCTGATTTTATAGGTTATAGGACTTCACTGGTTGTTCCTAGAAATGGAAAAATGTGGCACGTCCAAGACTCCCTATACGACTCAGATTCTTTTCGTCTCCCTTCTCCTGTGCTTTCTCTCGCCTTTCAGGAGCCACTCACCTGAGGCCTGCTTCACAGCCCCCACCTCAGGGTGGGATGTGCAAACACGTTTGGCTGACTTCAAGGCCCCCGCCAAGTAGTGTTTCCAACGGACTCGGAGTAGTTCTGATTTGGAGGGGCACTTTGAGCTGGAAAATATGATTTTCTGGCTTGAATAAAAAATTTAAAAGACTTATAAAAATCCCTCTTAGACTCTTTGGACATCAACTAACTCTTACCAAAGAGCATTGTGCAAAGGAATCAGAAACATATGGATTAATTTCCCCTCAGTTAAATGTGGGTTTCAAAAGTTAGGGGGAGGACTTCCGGGAAGGGAGGCAGAAGTCGGTATGGGAAAGAATATGACAAAAAGATGAAGAATCTTTGTCCAATCAAATCCATTTGAAAAATCCATTTTTAGAAAGAAGGACACTGCTGCTTATATTTTGGTATGCCCTAACATGAAACGTTCCATTTGTTCTACTGTAGCTGTTTCTTGATCTTGGCCTTAAGCAATGACCTGATAGATTGGACAGGAAAAAAAATTGTGTTTCTGGGTCTCTTTTATGAAAATTTCATTGCGTTCCAACCACCAGTTTCCATGGAGGCCAAGAGCAGACGGTCTATAAGTACTATCTCTCTTCCTAAGCCACTCAAGAGGAAAGTCAAGGAAACATTTCCAATGATCATGATCTCATGCCATTTTCCAACCATGGTACCCTCTCCAGTGGACTTGGGGAAGATTAAGGAAAATACACCATAATTTGTCAGAGGGGAAACAGCTCTGCACTTAAGACTTATAATATCAGCAGCCAGAGCAGAATGCTCAGCTGGAAGAGATAGCCTCTACCTACTTCTTGGATAGATTTAATAGCAATTACAGTAAAAACACCCCCCCCCGCAAAATGACCTTGATAACTCTCCCTGTGTATAGCCAAGGTCAAATCCAACTTACATTCTTTTCTAAAAATGCTGCTTTGTCATACTGCCAAGGACAAAGGAAGGTTGAGCTCAACTGTATATCTTTTAAAATCTTGGGAATGTTTTAACAAGAAAGAAATTTTTCTCATAATTAGCAAATAATATGTCTGAATTCAATGCCTGCTGTGCTTCTGGAGTTGGAAAACAACAGTGGGCTGTCCTTTAATCCTAAATGCTTCCTTGTGTATTCCATAAAATCTCCTTAACAAACCCTTCTAATAGAGAAGGTTAGGCAAACAAGTTAAGATCTCACAAACTGCATCTTTACCATCTTGATGCAGCCAAGGAACGCATTTCTACAAGTAGAATGCAAAAGCACCAAATTCCTTCCCCCACTGGCTTCTTCCCTACCCGTTATGCCCACTGCTCCACCCTTTCAACACTCTCAAGCCCACGGCAGGTCCACTGGCCTTCACCCTGCTCCCCAGACACATCAAGCTTCTGATCATCTTGGGGTCCTGGCAATGCTGCTCCCTCTGCCTTGATGCTAGGCCTCCAGGCCTTTGCACATCTCGCCACTCTTGGCTCTGTTCAAATGCCCCACCCTGTCCACTCGACTGAAATTCCTCCCACTGGGTCTGTGTCTTGCCCCAATCTTTCTCCAACTTATTAAACTGTTTATTTTATCTCTTAGAGCAGGGGTTCTTAACCTTTTTTGTTCCATGGACCCCTTTGCCAGTCAGGTGAAAACCACAGACCCCTTACTAAGTCCACACAATCCTGTGTATAATTTGATAAATATATCACACCCACACCCACACGTCCCCACGAGAAGAATGTTTTTTTGAATTTCAATTCAAGCTCGTGGACCCCTTGTTAAGAACCCCTGTCTTAGAAAATTATCACTTTCTGATATTTTTTCATATTTATCTACTAGTTTATTTCTGCCTTCCCCTACCCCCTGTAGGCTTTGCGAAAATAAGGACCTTATTTTGTTTGTTCACGACTCTATCCTCAGCCTGTAGGACAGAGACTTGTACATATAGGTGCTCAATAAATATTTGTTGAATAAATGAATGGATGAATGAATGAATGAGTGAAGGAGCCATGTAACGACTGCTTTCTGCACCTTCCCCAGATCCTTAGGGTTTCTGTGACCAGTTCTGTGCACCCACGCTGCCAGCATTCTGCACTCACGTCTGCCACGTTCTCTCACCTTTGGGCAACTGGAGTCACCTCACCTGGAGGAGATTTACAGAACCCCTGAGGCGGATGACCGACTGGTGCAGGGAGGACAAGAGACCAGCTCTCAGGCAGAACAAACTCCCTGGCGGTGCTAGTCACCCTCCAGCGCTCCCTGCAGGATCAGGCTGAAGCTGGACGTCACCTGGAATCGCAGCTTTGCTAGGTTCCTTCCCATTCCTGTCCTGCTTCTCTCACTCTTTCACCTGAGAGCACTCCTTCAAAAAGTAACTTTCCCCCACATTCCTGTCTAGAAGGGTCTACTTCTAGGGAACCCAAGCCAAGGCAAGCAGTGAATAAAACTTCATGAAGCCGGCGTTCATCTTCCTAATAATTGTAGGCAGTCACCAGTTAATATTCAGCCTGTGCTTATAGACAGTTGCCACTGTGTGTGTGTTCTGAACACCACTGGAGACAGAAAATCACAGCTTCTACGATGACCCAGGTATTCATTTGTACCCGAAGCTTTGCCTGTACATGATACTAATGACATGCCTAATGCAAATCTATACTAATACCAACAAACGCATGTGGACGTTGTGATACCAAAATATACTTATTTATAAAGCATTATTCAATTCGGGGTAAGTTTAAGTCGTTAAATATTTTATCAATTTCAAATAATCTCAGACATATGAGAATTTTTTAATATTAAAGAGGGGTGGATCCTCATATTCTAAAAGTAGGGAATTATTGATTTAGAAAATAAATTCCTAAAGAGAAATGAAGGGGAAACACTGTGACTAGAGAATCAGTCTAAGGTCCCAGAGTCAAACTCCAAGAAAAAGTTGACTTCTCTGCCTTGAATCTCTTCCCCATCCTATTCTGAAACATTTTCACCTAATGTTTTTATTACCTAAAATTAGATAAATTGGAAGTTTACTTGAGCTCATAACCAATCTCATATTAAAATGCTAATGTCTCTGGGAAGGTTAGGGAGTCAGTAGCCATTCCACTTTATTAAGAAATCACTGAAACATTGAGTTAATAAATATTTATTGAGAACCCACCATGTACAAGGCACTAAGCTCTCCAGGGATACAAAGTTCCATAAAGCACACGTTCTCCCCTTAAAAAATTAGCTTTTCCCTATCATCTGTCTAGAATAAGGTTGAGCAGTGAGGGAACAAAATTTGGGATTGGAGGAAATTGATAAGGCTATGAACAAATAAGTTGGAGACATGAAACACTTGGAAATTGGGGGAGTTATAACCCCATAAAAGCATGAGCAAGAAAGAGAGGTTCCAGGAAATGAGGAAGACAAAAGAAAATTTGGATGTGGTATATACAAACAATGTAACTCTATTCAACTGTAAAAAGAAATGAAAGTGGGATGAACCTAGAGGATATTATGTTGAGTGAAATAAGCCAGATACAAAAGGACAAATATTGTATGGTCTCACTAACATGAACTAACTACGATAAGTAAACTCATGGAGATAAACTCTAGAGTAGAGGTTACTAGGAGATAGAATGTGGGTTGAGAATGGGAGCTGATGCTTAATGTATGTAGCATTATTACTAAGGTTAACTGTAAAAGTGTGGAAATAAATAGAGTCGAGAGCAGCACACAATGCGTATAACTAACACTGCTGACTTATAAATGTGGTTGTGGCTGAGACGGGTAGTATGTGGACTTAAATGTCAATTGAAAGGAAACTAGAGAATAATCTAGGGAATGAATAACCTAGTGATTTTGGCGGTGGATGAAGATTTTGATTAATAGTATAAATATAAGAATGCTCTCCTTTTTCAAAGTGCTAAGAATATGGTGACACATGGAAAAATTATAACTAATATAATTTATGGATGATAGGTAACAGTAATATTGTAATATTTTGCAGCAACAGCAAGAAGATATTATTTCAATACTAAGGGACAACAATATGGGGTTATAAGGGGGTATGGGATGTTTCCTTTTGAGTAATGAAAACATTCTAAAATTGACTGAGGTGGTGACAGCACAACTCTGTGATGAAAATGAGAGCCACTGAGTGTGCACTTTGAATGGATTGTACGAAACATGGGACCGTATAACACAGAGACCCCAGTGGTGGAAGATGGACTGTGGTCACAGGACAAACATGAGAGCATCTTCTCCTGGACGATAACAAATATATACTAATATAGGGTGTTAATAACTGGGTGGGTTGGGGGAAAAATACACCAAATGTAAAATGTGGGCTATATTTAGTAGTAATATTTTCATGATGCTCTTTCATAGTTTGTAACAAATATTTCACAACAACGCAAGATGTTGCTGGCAGGGAGCTATATGGGAGCCTTGTATGATGATATGCATGTTTTTTTGTAAATTCACAAATTTTACTATACATTTATTACATATGAATGTTCATGTATGAATATGCTTCGATAAAACTTTATTTAAAAATTTGATATGGCAAACCCAAGTGATGTCAGTTGCACAAAAAAGGCTAAATGGACAATGACTCATTTAAAAAAGGAATAATAAATTACCTTCATTTAGTAGAAAAAAAATTTTAGTAGAAAAAAAAAAGAAATGGTGCCTGAATCAGGGCATATAACAAGGAAAGCACAAGAAAGTCTCTCCTCCCTCTCCCTGCTGTACTATGTGGCTCCTTGACTATAAAGTCAGATTAATTCTATAGTTGAGCCCCCTTATGTGTTAAATAAATACTATTGGCCTAAAATGGGACTCGAACCACTCATAACTTTGTTTCTATGTGTTTCCTATGTGTTTTTCAATGGGCAAAATCTTTCAGCATGCCAAATAAACTTTGATATTTATGATATATTCAGAAGCTAAAAACTGACCATCCTTTAAGCCACTTAGCTATTTTCAAGTTTAGTTCTATGAATATGGATGGAGCTCTTGCTCTCTCCTAGGAGAAAAGAGAAAAAATATGACTATCCTCAGAGAATGTAGTAGATTAAAATAATGCCCCAGTTCTTCACCTCTTCCCATATCCACACCCTTTGCCATGTGACTTTGAAGCTCCTTCCACTAAAGAAGATTGTCTATTTCCCCACCCCCTTAATCTGGGCATTGCCTGTGACTTGCTTCAACTAGTTGAAAAAGGCAAAAGCAATAGTGTCCCAGTTTCTAAGCTTGGGACTCAAGAGACTGTGTGCATTTCCACTTGATCTTCTTGTTCTCTTGTTCTTCTACATGAGGACATGCTTGGGCTAGCCCATTGGTTCAAGAAGGAGGATGAGAGATGCATGAATACTAGATAGTGTAGCTAAGCTGCCCCAGATATACCCAGCCTAAAACAGAGCTCCCAACCAATCCAGAGATACATGATCAAGTCCAGTTGAAATCAGCCAAGCCTCAGCTGACCCATAAATTTATGATCTATAAAAATAAATTATTGTTATTTAAAGCCATTGAGTTTTGAGACAATTTGTTATACAGCATTGACTAACTGATACAAGTAGCTTATCAACTAATCTAGGATACCAAGACATATGCATTTTTAATGAAATGAATTGGAAGGTGTTCAAGGAAAGGAGTTTCCTTCTCACTTTGCCTTTTGTTGTTGTTGATTTACTCCCAGGACTTAGGCACAGTGACCAGCATGTAGCATGCACAAAATGAATGACTAAACTAATACATATTCAAATCTCACCAATGATTGGTAGTCAAGTAAAGGTTCAGAGGAAGGGAAGATTTTTGAAGGTTAAAGGTGAATGGGATAGAGTTGAATGTGTATGCTGGGGTGGGTGACAAAGACACACTCTATGCTTATAAATTAAATCATGGCTCACCCATAGTCCACTGGTCCATGAATACGCCTCCTCACCCACCAGCCTGAACCAACATCCCTTTTCATGTTATAGGGTTCAGTCCTGGGTGACCATGTAAACCACATTCTGCTTACAAAGAAAAAAAAAGTGGATTCTGTGTGTTGCCTTACTTAAGTCTGTAAGTAAGTGCCAAATCTGTCAAATGTTTCTGTTACAAGAGGCAGGGTTCACATGGCTAGGAACCCTTTATAACCAGTGCAAATACTTAAGTGAGTACAGTGCATTAGGAAGGAGTCTGTAATCTGTTCTGACTCACTGCACCCTACGTCTCTTCAATTACCTTTCTGGATGGCATGCTGTTTTTCAGGCCTATTTATTAACACCTATCTTAATGCGCAATTCCATCTATAGAGCACTAGGTCTTTGTCCACAGGCTCGTGGTGATACTACTATTAATTGAATATGAGCTGTGCTTTGGGAAATGGGCCAGCATTTTTCCCCATGAAGCCCAGCCTTTGTATTGGCTAATAAAGCACTCCCATGTTCAACACAGGAAGCCTTTGTTGCCACATATTCCTCATGGGTTTTAGATCTTATCTGAATAGTTGAGGGGAAAGTTAGACATTCATTCAGAAAGACTTTTATTGATCATCTACTATGTATCAAATGCAATGCTATATGCTGGAGACATGACAGCATATTGGCTAAGCACCTCGCTTCAGGGAACTCAAATTTTGGGATCCTAAAGAAGTAATGATGACTTCTGCCAAGTGGAATCAGGGAGAGCTTCAAGAAGGAGCTGATGTTCTTCTATCTCGTCCTTAAAAAAACAGGTGGGAAAGGAGGCAAAGAGCAGCCCAGGCAGCAGAAAGAGCTGATGATGCAAAGACCAGAAATAGGGAGAGTGGGCGGAGCTCAGTGGCTGGGTGCCTGCTTCCCACATATGACGTCCTGGGTTCAATTCCTAGCTCCTAAAAAACAAACAAACGAAAAGAACAACTCTCACTAGGGAGCGGATGTAGCTCAGTGGTTGAGTGTCTGCTTCCCATGTACTGGCTTCAATTCCCGGTACCCACTAAAAAGACACAGAAGTAGGAAGGCATGTGGCCTAATGGGGAATGGTGAGGAGCTCAGCAGAGCTGGAAGTAGTGCATGTGCACTTCTCCACGTGTTTAGGCCCGCTAGCCATTTGGATATTTTCTTTTGTAAAGTCCTGTTCTAGTCTTCTGCCTGTTTAACTTTCAGGCCATTTGCCTTTATTGAGTTGTAGTAGTTCCTTATATATTCAAGATATGAGTCCTTTTTCAGAGATATATACTGCAAATATCTTCTAGTCGGTGGGTTGCCTTTTGTTCCTTGATGGTGTTTTTTGAAAGACAGAGGATCTTGCTTGAATATAGCCACATTTATCAACTTTTTCCTTTATGCTTAGCAATTTTGGGTCTTGTTTAAAGAAAATTTTTATCACCAGACTATTGATAATTGCCAAAAGCTGGAAGCAACCCAAATGTGTGTCAGGAGTAGAACGAATAATCAGCCGTGGCATATCCTTCAATGGAATACTATACCACAATGAACATGAATCAACGTCAGCCACACAAACAACATGAATGAAACAAACATAATGGTGGCTGGCACAGAAGAATACATACTGTGTGTGTGTAGAGTTCCAAAAAAAGGGCAAAATTAAGCTATGAGGTTAGAAACCATGACATTGGTCACTCCTGGGTTGTTTGTGACTGGGGGGGTAGATTTCAAGGGGCTTTTGGACATCCTGGCCATATTCCTTTTCTTGGTCTGGTTGCTCATTTCATGGGTATGTAAAATTTATAAGACTATATCAAGCAGGACATACTTTTCTACATTTATGCCACACTTCCATAAAAATATTTACATTTAAAAATTTATTCATAAAAAAGAATATCCAAGGGAAAACAGTGGCAAAAATTAGACTGGAAGAAGCAATGGATCTAGATTTTGAAGGTCCCTACAAATAAGTTTGGGAAGTTGTTTGTGTCTAGGTATCAGAAAGACTAACTTCATGTGGGGAAGACTGAACCAAGTGTGGATGTGGTGGGAGATAAGGAGACCAATCTGGAAGCTCTAGAATAGTCCAGGAAAGAGGTAAGGAGACCTAGTTGAAAGCAGAGGTAGTGGCAATGGACAGAAATGACATTGGGTTTTCCCACTGAATGTTTCTTTAAAATCCACTCGCCAGTGTTGTAAGGCCAGAAGTACCTGCCCAAAGTGTGGGGGGCAAATGCCTCCAAGTCTTTGACAGGTGTTGAGTTTTAAACAATGCTAGTGCTTGATAAACACTCCTCTTTCCTGGATTTATGAAGGCCCAGTATTTTTGCCTGGCTTCTGTCTTGGATTGTAAGACATAAATGCTGATACAAATCCTCATACAGATTAGTGGAAAATTATAGAACTGACACGATATTGTTTGGACACATTTTTCCTTTCCTCCCTTCTCCCCCTGGCCTCCTTCTGAGCACTACTCAAATTCCCTTGCTGGGTGGTTTCTACTTCTCTCCTTAGTCCCCTCCTCTGTCTGTGTGCTCATTACGAGAAAGAGTGATTCCCTTTCTTGGAAATGAGGTGCACCTGAAGGCAGAGAACTTCCCAGGAAACGCAGTTGGGCGGCATGCTGCAAGATGGAGCATGGCCAGGCCTCTGGGCTAAGACAGCGCCATAAAGTCTTCCATAGACAAAGCATCGGGGCCACAGTGGTGCCATCTCCAAATGGCAGCATAGGTGGGACAAATGCTCTGCCAACTTCAGCGTCCCCTCCATCATGTTCACCAGCAAATATTTATTGGGCATCTCTGGCTGAGCTACCACTCAACCACATGCTTCATGTGAAAGGCCAGAAAAGGAGCAAGAAATCTACCCCCCTGCTTGAAGTGAAGTCCTGATAAAAGGACCTGGCATGACACCCTGCTCCAGGCTGCCACAGGCCCTGCAAAATTCCCAAAAGAAAAAAGAGATCACATGCAGAAACTTAGACACACTCTCTCCAAGTTCAGAATCACAACCTAAAGGAGACAAGATATTCAGGTCAAGGGAGGGATCCGGTTTCCCGGTCTTTTTCTTATGGTGTACTCTCTTCTCAGGGTCTCTCTTTTCAACTGATATCCTCACACTTCTCTCCAGATTTATATGCGATGGGACGGTCTTCTCCTTGTAAATTTCTTGAACTCTCTTCTACTCTTTGTGCTGTGTGATTCTATGAAACAGCTACTGAATCAGGCCCAAAACCAACTGTAAACTTGACTTCCCTGAGCTTGCTGCAGGGCCCTTTCCTGCGAAACTCAAGATGTCAAAATCAGAGTCACTCTGCCCAGCAACCTTAGGCCAAAGCGGGGACCCCTACCTGTCTGTTCTGAAGGATCACAGTCTTCGCAGCATGTGGCTCAGCCTCAAGGATGCCCCAAACCTGTGGGACAAAAGGACCATTGATTTCATGCGTGAGGAAATTTGGCCTCCTGCACTGACCCGGGATCGTTCCTGAGTCTAAGGCCACACACTGCCGGTTCCAGTGTGGCCGCAACGTAGCAGTGATTTAGAATCCGTGAGAAGGAAGGTTTCTCTCAGGACACGCATTAAATGACTTAACTCTCATTTCCTGGCTAAAAAGGCACGCAGTGTGGCCACTCAATCCCTTCTGAGAAGCGCGCTGTAAGTGGCCATAGTTCTTACCTATTCAGCAGGCCTTGCCTTTCACAAGATACCAAATCAAAACTGGGTCCTTCTAGTAAGGGGACTGTGTAAGACGGTAAGACCTCACGTAAAACACGAATATGCGTGATACTGCGTATATAAGGCTGTTTTTGCAAAATATAAATCCAAATATACTAGAGAGAAGGAAACAGAATAGCAGCTATGTACGGCAGGGGAAGCATAGAGAGACTGAGTGGTGATGAGTTTTTGTTTGTTTTTTGTTTATTGTTACTATTATTGGAATAATGGAAGTACTCTAAGAATGATTGAAGTGATGAATGCACAAATATGTGATTACACCGAATACCACTGATTGTACACTTTGGATGAATATATGCTTTATTAATATGTATCAATAAAACTGTTTTGATTTAAAAAAAAACAACTAGGTCCTACTAAGGTGAAGTCTTCATTATTCCAGAGATTGTGGAGGACCACATTTCAGCCAGATCAGAAGCCAGTTGCCGAAAACAGAATACTAAATTTGGAAGCCTATTGCTATTCACAGTCTTAGGATGACGATGGCACTAGAAATTTTCCCATCCTTTCCTCCTTGCAGCCTTGCTTATGTTATATTCTGGATTGTTAGAAGCAATACCTAGAAGTATTTCTCAGACACTTTCACCAAAATTGTCCTTTTAAGCAGAAGAGAACATTGTACTACCTTGAAATCTGTGGGGTGAACTCCATCCATCATACATGCAACTTTATTCTTTGAAATATGCTTATCTTTAAAGTTCATGTGAATTACATTGTCTTCTCTAAATGATCTGTGCTTCTTTCACTATGAAAGTAGTATTACAAATTAGGTAACATCGCTTTTAGTGGATACTCTTGGAAGCTGTACCAGGTTCTATTTCTCAGATAGTCTTGCATGGCTCTGAGAAGCAAAGATCAAATTTTGTAAGCTCATGTGAAAGAGAGGTATAACTCATCTTAATAAATGTCTGATTAATTTGTTGAATTGCATTTACAGAGACGTGCTTATAAGGTGCCACATATAGATTGGGGTAAAAGAAAAGAAAGGAGCAAGGAAGGTAAAGCGATGATCCCTCCCCTTTTCTTTGGAAAAAAGCAGCAGCTAACCCTGTATTTCACTCCTTCATCAAAAAAAAAAAAAGAACGGAATAGGACTTTGAATTCCAGTGGGTGCCTGGTTCTTCAGCACTTGCAAACCCAGGTCTATACCTGCAGTAATTTGATCTCTTATCTCTTTCTGGATCAAACTATAGAGATTCTGCCGTGGAAAACCTACTCTATGCTCTTACTCAGCCTGCATTTTATAAGCAGGACAGGGTAAGAGAAGGAGTAGATCAAGGGTGTGGCCTCAGAAGGAGTCTAGCCTGATCCCATAGCGAGCTCTGGAGCATGACTTGCACCCTGGAGTTGCCCCCTCCCCTGTCTCCCACTCTTTGGGAAGCAAACGGTCTTTTTGTGCTCCTGAGTTGGTCAGTCATTGACTGTAGGCTGCACCCAGGGCGATGGAGTTGCACAATTTCCCAGGCAATTCCAGGCTAAGCAACTCCCATTTGGCCAAGGGCAATCTCCAGAGAAAGAGGCACTGTAAGCCATTAGGAGCCAGTGCTCAGGGCTATGGGCGACCGGAGCACCAACCTGCACAGCCCATCTGATGGGCGGCACCAGCACACCAAGACTTACCATCCTGTCTTCCCAGAGAGAGTCTTCTGGACGATGTCTGTGCTCCTAATGCTTGCTTTAAAATGGCTGTGAAAAAAGAAAGTGGAGCAGAGTATAATAGTGCACTGCTCCATAGTATGTAATAAGCACCTACCATGTGTCACACACGCTTCTAAATGTATCATGTTGCTTAATTTACTCAGCACTCCCATGAGTGGGCACTATTATTAACCACATTTTGCAAATGGACAAACTGAGGGCAAGTAATTTAAAAAGTGAACTAAGCTAGTAAATGGCAAAGCCGGGGTTCAGACCCTCACCCCTTAATAGTGCATTGAACTGCCTCCTGCTTGTTGCCAAAGGTTAGCAACAAGAGAGAGAAAAATAAGCTCGGAGCTAAAGGGGTACGTTTCATTCGTATAAGACACCACACCCAACAAAGCAAGAAAAAAACCTTTTGAATTATGGATGTAAGAGCACAAGGATGGTTAATACTCGTTTTTTAGAATAAATTTCAAAAACATGCTGCAATTTTATCCACTGGGTTGTTGTTTACCATTCGAACTTTCATCATTTAAATCCCATGGAAGTGCGGTTGCGTAAGACACGACTCTGTGCCAAATGAAACAATAGTGTACATTCGTTAAGCACTTTCCGTGTGCCAGGCACAGTTTTAAGCAGTTGACATGGATTATATCATGTAATCCTCAGAACCACACCATGGGACAGCCCCGTTTTCAGAAACAGAAACTGAGGCACAGAGAAAATAACTAATTTGCTCAAAGGCACATGCCTAGAAAGCACCAGGGCCAGATTTCAAATTGGGCAATGTGGCATTAAAGCTTAGTTCCAAAACCCACTGTGATGCTGCTACAGGAGTCGTGGACTGCCGGTGCTAGGAGTCGTGTTAGACAGTCCAAAGTTCCCAATTTAGAGATGAAGCGACTGAGGCCCAGAAAGGGTTGGTGACCTGTGCAAGGTCACACAGACCCAGAACTCCTCATTCTCTCGAGTGATAGCCATACTGTGATCATTTTAACCTAAAGAAAGGAAAAGAATAAACTAGGACTGTATCATTTTACTAGCCAGGAATCCAGGAGTGTTTTTTAGAAATGTTTCAAGTTTCTTTCTTTCCTCTTTTCTCCCAATAAGCAGATCACAGCAAGGATTGTTATTTAGGAAGGCAAAGAAGAAACATCAATGTCCTGTCCAGCCTCCTAAGAAACTACTTCCTGTCTCTGCAGACTGGCAAGCTCCTCACGGTATATGCCCACACCAGTGTGACTTCCCAGCTGCTCCTCTATCTTTCGGCTGCACCTGCAGACTCTAATCTGGGAGTACATCTCTTTAGGCAAAGGGAGAGAAAAGGACGCTAAGAACCAGTTTTTCTTAAATACCCACTAAGTGCCAAACCCGTTGCTAGAAGCTCTAGGTTTATCTATTCAATCTTTGGAGTCAGAATGTGTATCAGTCAGCATTTGCTACATAACAAGCCGCCTCAAAATTCTGTGGCTTAAAAGACAACCATTTATTCTTGCTGAGGAGAGCAAAGAATAGCTGGGTGCTTCTGCTGCCCCAGGTCTGCCTTAACTGACGTCAGCTGGCTTTACTCCTGGGCCAGCAGTTAGCTGCCAGGTTGCCGAGAGCTGACCGGTCTAGGATGCTATCCACTGGAGTGGCTCGTTTCTGTTTCACATCCTCCAAAGGAATATTCCAGGCTTGTTCCCATGGTTCACAGATGCACCCAAGACCTCTTGAGCCTTAGGCTCAGAATGGAGGCATCTCATCACTTCTACACCATTTAAGTGGCCAAAGCAAATCGCAAGGTTGTCCCAGAGTCAAGGGGAGGGTGAAAGACTTGCTGCAAAGCCACACTGCAAAGGGCCTAGATACAGAGAGGGTGGGAAATTGTGGCCATTTTTATAACCCGTTGACCGCAGAGACCCTGGAATATTCCATATCATTTAAGGTGCATGATTGTTGAAAATGCATGTCTCCCTCACATACCTAGACTACTTGTAAAGACTTGTGAGTTTCCTTTGTTTTGCTCACAGAAAAAATTCAGGAAAGGTGCCACTGGGTTTTAAGATCACATATAGGATTTTCAATTTGCACAAGTAAGACAAATGATCATCCAAACCCAGCAAAATCTTTGGACAGTCATACCAAATAACAGCAGGAGCGCTAACTCTGTCTCACCTCTCCCTTCCACTACATCATTTACTGGTTGAGAGAAGAAGCTACTCGGCAAAAAGCTTTCTAGTCCTGCCAGCTGGATTTGGTTAGAGACCAACCCAACAGCTGAGGATTGACCCAAGGAAAGCCCTGTGGTCTCAACCAAAATGGAAGCATGACTTTCCCTAGTGTTTTGTTTTGAAACAGAAAAGAAAGACACACTGGGGGAAGGGGGATCTCTAAATCAGGGCTTGCAAATACTTTCTATCCCATGATATGCCAGCTCCAATTGATTAGCTGAAGCTGCCAGGACTGCTATGTTGAAAGGAATATTAGGTCTCAGGCAGGTCTTATATTATCAGTACATTACAAGAATTTTCCAGCGGATGGAGATAAAGTGTCTTGATGAACTGGTGCCTTTATCCTAATTCCCACGGACGTGGAATAGGGTCCAGCAGTGACTGATGCCCATGACTGGGTTAAATGTACAGGGTAAGTGGACCTTCATCTGCTGGGCCTCTCTCCCAACAATCCTTTCTCTCAACTTATAGCTGGACTATTTTTGAGAAAGGCTAACCCAGCAGGGTTTTGACCCACTCTCAGTTCTTATCATGATCTAGAAGATGGCCTCTTCAGGTCAATAGATGATACAGATCATGGAAGGACCAGACACATCTACAATAGGGACACTCTAATCCAAACATAAATACATTGACTCAGACCAAATCTAAAATCCAGGAGTAATGATCAGAAATACAAAAATAATTCTAGAACATCATGGAAAATTCACTCTCTTTGCTCCACCAAGCCTATACTTACATGTTTCTAAATATAACCTCCCTACCTGTTTAGTCAAGAAAGGCCTGAGGCCAAACTCAGATGGTCAGGGTCTGCTTTAATTTAGCAAGACACATCCTAGACCCAAAACAAGGCTTATCAACAATGGGACCATCTACAACCCCACATGGGTATAGTGAAAAGGGCCCAAAAGACCAGGGCTGAAATTCTGCCATTGCTCCTTGCCATTGGACAAGTTTAACCCCCCCTTCCAGAATCTCATGAGAGAGAAAGCACACCTATCTCATGGGACTGTGATGAGAATTAAATGGGCTAATATATAAAGCACCCAGACTGGTAGCTGACACGTAATCAAGGCCCCTTAAAAAGCAGCGATTACTAGCAATAGCAAGGACTTATGAAGCTTCTACTGTGTGCCAGGAACCGTGTTCATGTTGTGTGTAAAGAGTGGAGAAAAGAAACAAAGCATGAAAGACCCACTCTTTACCTTTGGGAAACACACAATCTATTTGGGAGACAAGATTAATATGCAGGAAATAAATAATAACTGAGGGACTCAAGCAGACTCTGAGGATCCTGGGAGCCTAGGATTATTATTTCTATTTCTTGCCAAAACAATAAATTACTTTCTTAAACATGTTGACAGTTCCATTTTTTTTTTTCAAGACAGTTGCTTGAAGTAATAACCATCCAAACTTGTTTCATCTGATTTTTCAACTTTTTTATTTGTACTTTTAGTGTCACCAAATCGTTTTGTATGACAGATGTAAAGGATGGGCCATCCTCAGCTAAAGGTAATGAGACTACCACCTATCACCCTGAGACCCCATCCTTTTCTTTCAATGTCATCATACACCTATCATCTGGGATATTGTGGGCAAGAGTGACGACAGGCCAAGGCCTGACGCTTCCAGAGCTTTCCTGTAGGTGCCAATGCTTCTGAATAATCACCCTTTCTTTCCATTACTGAGATGTCATTACTCAGCCAAAGCATGTTGTCAGTTGCCCACAGTAGGCTAGAGGCAAGAATACATTGTTCACGGATAATTCATGTCCTATTAAATGTCAAAAACTCTGCTCACGTGATTCAGCAACTGCCTCACCTCATTGCAGGCTGGAAAAATTCATCTGGGCTAGCATCTCTTTGAACAATGGGGAGAGAAGGTGACCACGGATCACCAGCAAAGCACAGGAAACAATGACCGAACCATGGAGATGAAGGCCTTCGTCGGGTCATAAAGCAGCAGTGAGTGCTATTAATTGCTGATAAAATATGAAAGAGCCTCTTGTTGCTGGAGGTCAGGTGCTGGGACAAAGTACAGCTCTTTTCCCAGCAGCTTGGGAAAGTCATGCCTCTGCACAGTGCTTGTGAAACAATAGATTACTCGATACGTGATACAGGCTTCCGGGTGGAAACTATAGCACAGAGCCATGCAGGATCGAGAGAAAACCAAAAGGGGGGCACCACTGCCCCCTCAAGTGGAATGGGCAGCTGCCCTGGTTCATACATCTCCACCTGCAGACAGCTGCTTTTGAATGATTCCTCCAACCTAATTTTGTTGAGGACATTGATGGCAACAGAGCAAACACAATTGTCCTGTTATCACAAAAGTCCATAAAAACCAAGGCAAAAAGGAGAAAACAAACATGAGTAAACATTCTGAAATCTTTGGAAATGAGGGTTTATGGATAAAAGCCTAAGATGATATTTAGGTCTTGTTGATCTAAATGTCCAAAGAGAAAGTGGTTAGCGGGTGGTAGTGAAGGCATTTCCAGAGGAGGTTTTCAAAGGGTCCCTGAGGTGTAAAGTGTAACAGCTCACCCACGGCTCAGGACATGCGTGAGTTAGGCATGTGCGCGTGTTTGTTATGCAGGGTTGGTGGTCACAGAGCGACATGATTTTTCTTTAGCACATTGATCTCACTGGTTTAGGAAGTGATTAGAAACATACAAGGCATCACTATGCAACAAGAAAGTAACAATTTAAAATAAAATTTAAAACTCACATTACACCAGATATAATTTAATATTCCCAAATGACTTGGTTTCCAAATGCTAGTCATGGACTTAATAAATCAAGATCACCAGGGGGTCTTATTAAAATACTAATTCCCAGGCCTCAGCCTATATTGCCTGAATTGGAACTCTGGGGGTAAATCCAGAAATCCAAACTTTTCCCACTCATTTAGGTGGTAGACTTAGGTCTTGCAGCAACTAAACTCATCATTAGTCCCTACTTAGGGAAGAGCGCTGGACAGTGAGTTGGGGGAGCTGGGCCCACCTTCAGCCTCTACCTCTGGGAAGCTCTGTATCCTTAGCCTCTTGGTACTCCAAGGGAGATCTGCGGGCCAGCAGCGTTGGCCTCTCCCGGGAGCATGTTAGTAGTGGGGAATCTCGGGCCCCACCCCTCATCTAAGGAGTCAGGATCTACATTTTAACAGATCCCCATGTGATTCTTGGGACATTAAAATTTGAGAAGCACTGTCTAGAAAACATCATTCAGCCTCTCTGAGTGTCATTTGGAAACTGATGACCTTGAATCTTCCTCTAGCCCTACTGATCTATGATGACCATCAGACAGCAGAAGAAAAGAAGGAATGCAATAGAAAGTTCTGGATGGCATGCCAGAAAAGAAAGAGTTTGAGGTTATAGATACAGATACATAGACTCAGATATAAATAGAGATAGACATAGACGTAGATGTAGACGTAGATGTAGACGTAGACGTAGATATGCTTTTATAGAGCCCATTTGTTTGAGAAAAATCCCAATCCCATGATAGACACTCCCTTGCCTGAAACCATCAGATCGCAGTCAAGCATTTGCAGTCTCTTGCTGGGGACAGGAAACTGAGAAAGTGAGAAAGGTTGTGGACTACCCAAAGTTCTAGGGCAAGTGCAGGGGAGAGGAAGGCCTAGAATCCAGGTGTCTACACTCCCGGCCCGGGACCACCCTGCCTTGTTGTCTCAGCTGCATTGGGAAGAATTAAGAAAACAAGAGCAGGACATAATAACAAAGAGAGCAGGTGCTATAAGGGGCAGTCCACGGACATAGCTTCTCAGCCTCATCCTGGAGCCACTTTAGTCCCTGGAATATTATTTCAACTTGACTGAAATTTGGCATTAGGGCTCCCCCGCTTCTGACAGCCATCCTTTCCCTCCCCCAGCCTTGTATGGTTCTCACCCTTCAAATTCCCAAGAGTCAGAGGTCATGAATCTTGACTGGCCCCTTTCCCTTCCAGACTCGAGACCTCACTTCCCGGTCATTTACCCTTTGCTGCATCGATTCTCTCTGAGAGCACCCTGATTAAAATACATCCTTCCAGGCCCCTGGGTAGAAAATGAGGTGCCCGTGCTGTTTGGGAGCCATGGGCTCTGGAGGTCAGTCATGTGAGTTCCTTCCCTTGAGATTCAGCTATCAGAAACACCAGTGTTTACACACCCACACTGAGCTGCACTTATTCTAACTGCACACGAAAAATTCATGAATATTAATAACATTCAAAAGTTACAGGAATATAAATATTGAAGAGCTCCCTTTCGACGCAACCCCCCAGAAATAACCACTGTCAACAGCATGGCACTGTTTCCCATGCATACCTTTTTAAAACAAGATCATACCATACATACTTTTTTGCAACTTGCTCTCTTCACTTTATATCACTTAGTCCTCTTTTCAAGTCAACTCATCACGAGCTCTCTTCTTCCTCATAACGTCTATGTGGGTATTCCAGCATTTCCCCAACCACGCCCCTGTCGATGGGCACTTGGATTATTGCCAGATTTTCCCTCCTACAAACCTCACTGCACATTTGAATATGCAACACTAGGACCTCATAAAATGGGCAAGAATGTTGTTTTATGCTTTTTGCTGATGGTCGATTTTTCTCCTCTTTTGGTCTTAGACTTGATCACGGTGGTGGTGGAAGCCTGGATTGATTGGACAAAGATCCTGGAATTATGCCTCCCACGGTTTGAGAACGCTGCATGTCCGTCCACGGAAGGGCCCATCTTTGCTACAGGGCCCCTGTCTGCACCGCAGGGCATCTGTCCCACATGGCCTCACCTCTCATGCCCTGGGGCGCTGGTCCCTTGGGGCCAGGTGGATCCACGGAGGCAGAGGTCCAGGTGCAGGTGGTGGCTGAGCAACAGCCAATAAGACAGGCCTGGTCACTGCTCTCAAATGCTCAACCATCCAGGAAGTAAAGTAGAGAAGGAAAGAGAGGAATAACGTTTTAGGTGGAGATAATGCTATGAAGAAAAGATTACCAGACAATGAGATGGAGAGTGATTGGACACACATTCACACGGTTCAAAATTCTAAATGTATTGAAGTATAGGGCTCAAGCGATTGAGCACCCACTTCCCACATGGGACGTCCCGGGTTCGGTCCCCCGTGTCTACTAAAAAAAAACACAAACAACAAGCAAACAAACGGAAAAGCCAACTCAGGGGAGCCAATGTGGCTCCATGGTTGAGCGCTGGCTTCCCACATATGAGGTCTGGGGTTCAATCCCAGGCCCCAGTACCAAAATAAAAACAAAAACAAAAAAGATAAACATAAAACACAATGGAAGTCAACCTCCTAACCACTCAGTTAGCCTCCCCTCTGGCAACCAGTGGTTCTTTTGTAATCTGTAGCAATAATTTGTAAATATGTGAGAAAATTTATATACACATATACAAATTATGTATAGATGTACAAAAATATATCCTTTTCTCCCATTTTTATACAAATGGCAGGATCTGTCTATCTGGCTACCATTCTCTCTCACTTCTTCCACTTAACACATTTTAGGAATTATTGCACTTTGGTATTTAAAGTGTTTTCTTATTCTTTTTTTAATAATTGCATAGTATTTCACTCTCTGACTGTACTATATTCAGCATATAGCCAGTCCTTTCTTGATGGGCATTTAGTTTCCAATCTTTTGCCAACCAACGCTGCAATGGATACCTCGGACATGTGACATTTCACATTTATGCAAGTGTATCTGGAGGGTAAAGTTCCCAGACATGGGTTCGCCAGGCCAAAGTGGACTCATAATTTTGATAGATGTTGCAAATTGTAGGGCAGGTGTAAGCAAACCTTTTTTATAGCAGGAGAGAAAGTAAATAGTTTTGGCTTTGCTGGCTCTAGGGTCTCTGTCATATATTCATAGGAATGAGCATGGCTGCATTCCAATAAAACTGTAGTTAAGGACATTGACATTTGAATTTTATATAATTTTCACTTGTCACAAAATATTATTATTCTTTTCGTGTTTTTTTCCCAACCATTTAAAAATGTAAAATCCACTCTTAGGGAACAGATGTGGCTCAAATGGTTGGGCGTCCGTCTGCCATATGGAGGGACCTGGGTTCGATCCCCGGGACCTCCCAGTAAAATAAAAACATATGGTAAGATGGATAAAGTAAATAAGTAAATAAATAAATATTTTTTTAAAATCCACTCTTAGTACTCAGGCAGTAAAAAGCAGGCAGTAGCCTGGACTCGGCTGACAAACCTTAGTTTGGCCCTGCCATTTACACTCCCATTAGCTGCATATGAAAGCCTCTGTTTGCCCACCCCTTTGCCAACACAGGGTATTGTCAAACTTTTGAATCTTTGCCAACTTGACTGGTGAAATGATATTGCAGCTTAGCTGAACTTTGCTTTTTATAAGCAAAGTAAATCATCTTTTCTTGTCAATTTCCTTTTGTGTAAACTGTTCTATTTTTTGTTCACTATTTATTTGGATATTTGTCTTTTTCTTATCAGTTTGTATGTATTCCTCTTAAAGTTAAGAAATTAACACATTGACAGGGAAAAAATGCAAATATTTTCCCCAGATTATCATTTGTCTTTTAACTTTTGTGATTTTTGGCAGTGCAAATAGTTTATTTTTATGTAGTCAAATTTATCAATCTTTTGTTCTATGTCTAATGGGTTTTCTGCCATGGCTTGAAAAACCTTTAGTTTGCCACAGGGCTGCCAATGTAAAATACCAGAAATGGGTTGACTTTCATAATGGGAAACTATCTGGGGTAAAAGCTTACAGTTCCAAGGCTGTAAAATGTCCAAATCAGGGCATCATCAGAGATGCTTTCTTACCCAAGGTCGGCTACTGGCAGATCCTGGAGTCCTGCCATGTGGCCAGGCAAGATGGCGGCCAGGCTCGGCCTTCTCCTCCAGGCCGCTTTCTCCTTGAGCTCGGCTGTGGGTGATCAAGCTTTAAGCTGCTCTGTGGGCTTTGCATTTTGGCTGCCTTGAGTCCTCTCTCACATGGCAGGGTAAAAATGATGGCTGTCTTTCTCTGTGTTCTGCTTTCAGGGCTCAGTTTATATAAGACCCCAGTGAAGTGTGGAGACCCACCCTGAGTCATACTTTACTACCATAGCCCAATCAAATGTCCTAAAGCAATATAATCCAGTGATTTAATAAAGGTCCCTTAACGCAATCAAAGGGCCCCACACCCACAGGAATGGATTCATTTAAGAACACGATCTTTTCTAGGATTCAAAAAAAACTTTAAACTGTCACACCTCTAAAATTAGAAAATGATTTTCACTTTTTCCTGTATTATTATAATTTCTCTTATTATTTTTAAATCTTTGATTCATTTGGAATTTATCCTAGTGCAAGGTAGGATGATTTCAGAGACAATCTTCATTTTATATTAAATTCCCATGTGATTGGATCTATTTCTGACCTTCCTATTCTAGTCCACTGAAGTCTGCTCATTCATATGCTAGTACCATGAAGTCTTAATTAATGGGTTATTATAAGATTTAATAATAGAGTAGTCAGCTCTCATTACCCTTCTTTTCCAGAATGTTCCTAACTTTTCTTGACTATTTATATGTCTACATAAACTTTAGAATCAGTCTGCCTTGTTTTAAAAAATAGTTTTGTTGATGTTATTATTGGACTCATAAACTTTATAAATTAACTAAAGGAGAATATGCATCGTAATCATGTTTTTTCCTATTTATGAATGTTTTTCCATTTTTTCAAGTCATTTTTTATATCTTCCTGATCTCTCATATCTACTCAAACAATTGTTCATCCATGTCAAAATCCTAAAAAAGAATAAAGCCTATGGTCTTACAGGGAATAAAAGTAAGAATTGACAGATTGCAAAGGAGAAGCAGAAACTATCTAAGGAAAATATGCTGTTCTCAGACCCCAGACACAGGATGCTCATCAGATAAATATGATATACATAATCTAACTCGCATTGATGGCTGCACTATGGAGAGATTGCTCCTTTACATTTACTGAAAAAGAGGGATTGGCGTCAACAGTACGTGACATCAAAGAATTTCCCAGTGGTAAGAGGGTGGATGGGTGGATGGATGGACAAAAAAACAGAGAGATACCAGATTATTGAGGGAGCTTGAATCTTTCTGTACACCCTCTATCTATTCCTCATATGGAATTCAGCTTTAACTCAACAAATATTGATGCAAAAGCAAGGTCATCAAAATGGCTTTACAAGATTATTTCCAATCCCAGGATTCCACAAAGGCATATGGAAAAACAAAATGCTGACTGGTTTTCTTTCCTCATTTATTTTCTTTATTAGCTGAACAAACTCCACAGCAAATTAAAAAATTAAAATTTAGTGAAGAAGAAAGAATGTTATTTGTAAATGCTTTCTCTACTGTGGTTTCCTTTTAATTGATCTCTCTCCTGCTGGATCATAACCCAACTGGCATGAAGAATTGCTGCAGATGGAAAGAAAAACTAAAATACTGAGCTAAACCCCTGATTGAATTCCTATTTCCTAGACATCTTGTGGAAATGCTATGTGTCACGGAGGGCAAGGGAAAGTGGAGGAGATGAAGAGTATGGGGGGACTGAATATTTTGCTTGCTTATTTTAATGAAGCCATCTTGGTTTCCCCATAAAAACTGAAACATGAGCCCACTTCATTGACATATATTTTCCACTGGAAATCCAGGGCCCATCCCAAAATCACAGTTCAAATATGAGCCATTATCATGTTTGTTTATCTCCCTCCCAGCTGTATCGGAAACTGCTTGGACTAGAAGGAAACCAGCTAAGATGGAATCCTGTTATAACTGGCACTCTCCCTGATGCTTTCACAGGTAACCCAAGCTATTCTGTTTGCTCTGTACCAGAGCAGACCACAATAATGAATGGAAAGAAACAGGAAGAGGCAAACAATGGCTAGCCAAGGACTTCTTCCTTTGGTGGATTCTACCAGACATTGGAGCATTTAAAGCACAGACTCTAATTACCATTCGAAGGACACTGATGTATTAGGACCAAATCTGTAGAGAAAGATAGATAGAGATAGAGATAGAGATAGAGATAGAGATAGAGATAGAGATAGAGAGATAGAGACAGAGAGATAGACACAGACATAGATATTTAAAGTGTGATGTGAGGTAGAAGACACTGTCAGCACCACCTCCTTCCCCCAGTTCCCTCAGCATTCACCTCCAAGGGTAGAAGATTGCTTTCTGCAAACCCCTGCCCCTTTCTGCTTGTGGGCCTTTATCTGGTATAAAGTGTTAGACAACTAATGCCTACCCCCAAAAGCAGCCCTCAACCAATGGCTGATGGGATTTGGTGGATAAACACCCCAGCATCCTCACCCCACAGGATCCCTCTGAGGCATATTTACACTGGTTTCCAGAGTTCCCCGGTGGATTAAGCTCCAGTTGCCATATTGGAAAATGTCTTGATAATGCATCCCTATGTCTTCATTTACCTCCCTGTCTCACTTTTCCACCTCTACTGGAGTTTCCTGGAATCATGTCCCAAATAAACCCCTTGCTCTGGATTCTTTGTATCAGTATGTGCCTCTTGGGAAACCTGGCACTGTGCTAGGCACACTAACTATTCCTAAAAAAACTATCAGCAAATGGACAAAACAGAAAAATCCACCATAGGTTTGTGATTGTCATTGCTGTGAAGCAAATGCATGCTCTGGGACAGGTAAGTCCTGTCTCCCTATTCTGACATTGTTTTCTCCCCTCTTACTCTTCATTTGTCCAAACCCTCAACCCAGGCAGGCAGGTCCATCTAAGGTGGCCCAGGTATGTTAGGTGCGTTCTCAGCTCACCCTTCTCACTCTGAACGCCCTCTCACTCCCCTCAACCCAGTCAGATGGAACCAGTCCTTCAAGGCCTGCCCCAAGCTTGCCTCTAAGCTGATGCTTCTCATGTCACAACTAAGAATTACAGCATTTACAGCCTGTAATTCATAATTGCTCACTTAACCGTTGCTATTTGTGCAATCTCTAACTACTGTAGGTGGGGTCATCTGGTCTCCCTAATTAAATTGAACTTTTCTTGTACCTCTCTTGTACCTCTCTTGGCCTCGCAGGACTTAAAATAGCATAGCACATACAATTACCTATCAATATATGATTTAGGCTCAAGAATAATTAAGCACGACATGCATCTGGCTGATAGTAGTGAATCAGAAAAGTCTCTGCCCTCTCATGCCAGCAGAGGAAGTTATCTAGAACATCCTTTTTGATGATTCTTTCAGGGATTTGAAAAACAAAAGACAAGAGGCCACAGAAACACCTTGGTTTATACACACAACTTCCCCACCTTGGTTTAAAGACATAATAAAAGATAATGCTTCTTGTCCAAAAATAAAAAGTACTTAACTGTAATTTTGAGAAAATGTGTCCCAGGGTGATTGAAGTCTTTTTTTTCTCTCTCTCTGTTGTGATTGCTACCATTATAAATAGACAACTGTAAAAGAATCAAAAGGGGAAACCTTTTAAAGGCTTACTCCAGAGCCTAATACCTTCCCAGCTTTATTTTTCTTAGCCCTAATGCCAAAGGAAAACAAACACTTATCAACATGCTAATGGTGTTTATTCCCAGCTCTGTGTTGGAATGGGGGCAATAGCCAAGTCCTGAGAAGTTAACCAAAGTGCCCCGTGAACTGAGCTAAGCTCCATCATGGACTGTAACCACGGCTTCCATTTTTGGGACCGTGGAAAGGTTCAGGAACCTGAATTTCTTTCCCCACCTCTGTTTCATACTTGCACCCTTGCAACCTCGAGACAGTTTTTTCCCAGCACGGGTGTGGATCAGATCCCTTCCAGTTTGCTTGTGAAGTCATGACCGCCTTTGTGTCCCTCAAACAGCACAGTTGAAGGCAGTTGGAAAAAAGTAGGCTGCCTCTTGGCGCTGGCTTTCTGCAGGGCTCTGGCTCCCAAGCGCTCACTCTGAGCCGCCCGCCACGCCGCATCCAGCAACGCCTCGGGAGCATGTCATCCTTTCCCAAAGCAAAGTCCAACAGCCCTGTTCAGGTGGGAGGTCCCTGAAAGTTCCCAAGAGAAGACACAAGCATTTCCTGCCGGTTTGCTGTCTCCCTTCCAAGCAGCAAAGCATGCCGAGGAAGTTGCTCTCCTTTCCCCTCTCCTTTCTCCCAGCCTTAGCATTTTTGGCACCTCTTCGCGAGCACACGCCCAAAACCATCATGTCTGCTGCAAGCTTATCCTTGGGTAGGGGAGTGCTGCAAGCTTATCCTTGGGTAGGGGAGTGCTCTGATCCGTAATGGCACCTCACTGTGTCGGCTGTCCCAGCACCTCCTGCAATCCACTGCAACTGAAACCTCCCGAATTCTTGACAATAGACTTCCTCATGATGAACCGAAAAAAACAGAATCCAAAACCCTTCTACACCAGGTTCAACTCCTTTGTAAAGGGCTTTCGGTGCCCAGGGTGAATACGGACCCAGCCTCTATTTCTGCAGAAAGTCTTCTGAGCGTGCAGGAGTCCTAACAGGATAAGGGTGGCAAGGTTTTACTTGCAATATCCCTCTCCTTTGTGCAGAACTTTTTTATCAAGTCATCTTCACAGCCATTATCTTATTTGATTCCTAAGGGAATAGGTAGGGTGGCAAGTAGTTCGGAATGCGGAATTTCTAGAATCAGATGCCTGAGTTTGAACTCCAGCTTGAAAACTTACTGACTGTGTGCTCTGAGCAAATCGCCTACCCTCCCCACATCTCCATTTTCTTATCTGTAAAATGTGGATAGTTGTAGCACACACTTCATAGAGTCAATGTAAGGGTTAAATTATCAAATGTATGTAATGTGTCTGTATGTATGTGTGTGTGTGTGTGCGTGCATGTGTAAAAGCATTTGGAACTGTGCTTGGTACATAGTGGGTACTAAATAAATAATAATCATCATGACTATTATTATTATTACTACTATGACTTCCAGTTTGAGAGCTGAGGAAATGAAGGATCTGCAGATTCCTGACTTGGCCTGAGCAGTAAGCTACTAAGCAAGGAGGTCAGGTGTTATCTTAGTTTGACTTCCCTCAGGAGCAGACCCTGAGACAAATATTTGAGTGCAAGTAGCTTACATGGGAGGTGAAGCACCAGCAGGGGTTTGGGGAAGTACGTTGGGGAAGGAAAGAACGCAATCAAGGGTGTATCCATGAGCAGGTCACTGCTGTGGGCACCTGGGCAAAATCCCACTAGGATCCCTCCAAGCAAGTATGCAGAACTCACCACACACCTCAGAACTGTCCCTCTGAGCAAGGTGGCCTCTGGGGGATTTCTCTCCCAACTCCGATTCCTCCTTGTTGAGGGTTACTTCTGGGGGAAGTGACTCCCCAGAGATGACTTCTGCCTGGCCCCATGCATGGGCCACGCATGCTCACAGGACCAGTGCATTTGGGCTTAAAAATGCAGGTAGCCACGGACATCTACTAGAACCGCCTGCGAGTAA
This sequence comes from Cabassous unicinctus, assembly GCA_029593785.1. Taxonomy (NCBI): domain Eukaryota; kingdom Metazoa; phylum Chordata; class Mammalia; order Cingulata; family Chlamyphoridae; genus Cabassous; species Cabassous unicinctus. Next base: position 62,168 of record JAQZBX010003410.1, read on the forward strand.
CCTCCCAGTAAGGTCCGGGAAGACAAACAGCACACCGACTCAACAACTACAGGGATATGATTCAAGTCTTGGAGTTTTTTGACCATCTCAAGCATTCAGGAAGAACCAAAGCCAAACGTTGCCAGCCTAGGAGGACATATCCTGAATTAACTTCTGGAGAAGGATACTTGTAACTTGTTCCAAAACTTATCAAACTTTCTGAAATGCCTACTTACCATCAAAATCCCTTTGATTAAAAAAAAAATAAAAAATCCCTCGGAGTGAGCCTTTTCTTCTACATTGGTTTCCAACAGGGAGAAAGAAAAAGTCAGTTTGACCATGTATTTTAATCAAGAAAGGAAAAAGCATGAAGCGGAGGCCCTGACATTGCTTTAGACCTTTTAGAAGAAAACAAAAAGTTCTCTGAGCTGAAATGCTCTACTCTGAAACCTACTTGAAAATGCCTGTCTTCAACTAAACGGACCCCTCTGCATATGAGTAGCTCTATACATATGCTTCCTGAGCTGCATTTTTGGAAAAACTTAAGTGTTCCATGTAACAATTTTCGAGTTGACAAGTTCACACTTGAAAGACACAGCACACACCTGAGCCCCTCAAGGCACGTATCAAACTGCGTTTCTTAACTTCTTTCAAACCTTCCTTTCACTCTCCTCCAGTCTTGTAGGAGGGCTTTGATGGCCTCTTGTCACCCTTCTCTCCAAAGGAAAAAGAAAATTCCAAAATCAATTTATAAAAGCAAGAGCTTTCACGCACCCTTCATTTCTAATAGAGAAGGATGAGACACAAAATCTAAACAGCCAAAATTATCACAACTGCTTGCTTTTATTTCTAGCCAAACCCTCTTAATGTGGACAAGATACAGTTCATGACAAGGAGCTGGAAGAATCTGGCTTTTATTTAGAAGGTCGGTTAAGCCCATTTGCAAATAGGCATCTTTATGCCTCTATATGTGGAAGGCTCATTTTCTCTATATTTGGGCAGCGCCCACTGGAGTATCTGAAAACCACGACCTCTGAGGATGAACTGTGATGTAGACCAGAGAAACTCTTGGTCGAGGTAACATGCCAGAGATCCACAGTAAGGCTGCACTGTATTATTTCATTTTTCAAACTTACACTTTCTCCTACACCCCTTTCATTGGGTGATTTATGTTCCGTTGATTTTGCTACAGGCCTGGATTGTTTATACAAAAGCTTAATAGACATTTACTTTGGAGGTTACATTGTGAGATAGAATCAAGGAATTGGCCCATTGCCGAAGTCAGAACGGGAGGCCACCTGGAAGTTAATGATCACTTTGCAAAGTCCAGAGGCATATAACAGAAGGTTCCAGAAGAGCAGGGACTCCATGTAATCACATTACACTCAGACACACCTTTAGAACAACTGAGGAGAAAGCTGCCTGCAACAGAGATATCCACAGATACTCAGGATTACAATTGCTCAACATCTCAATACTTTCATATCATATTTGGGGCTGCACTTTACAGTTTATATAGGTTTTCATGTAACCTCTAAATTAATGCTCTCCAAAAAGGTGCATGTAACTCCACATGCCAGATGATCAGCTTTGAGTATTTCATTCTTGCTGAGTTCACCTTTGAGACAAGCGTACAAGAATTATTACCCTCATTTTACAGGGGAGGAAACTGAGACTCAAAAGGGCAAGTGGACAATCTGCTCAAGACGACATGGCACTCAACCAGGGCAAACCACAGTGGAACTCAGGATGTCCGTGTCCCTTCAGGAACTTGCCACTATTCCGCAGCTACTTAGGTTAAGCTATTAGTATTTCTGTGATCTAACCAAACCCACAAATACTTACCAAATAACTACTACATTAACATCACTGGGATAAGCAGAGTGAAGGGTAAAAATGTATATAATCACCTTGAGATTATAATGAAATTTGGGAGCAAACCATGTTTCTCAAGCTATTTGTTTATCCACAAAGAGAAGAGATAGGCAATAAACAAATCAAAAAGCCAATACACATACACCCCTCACAGGGTATGGGGAATGCAGGGCTTACTGTTTCAAAGAAGGGATTCAGAGGAGTCCTCCATAATAAGATGACATTTGATAGGCACCTGAGAGATAAAGAAGTAAGCCAGGCAGGCATCTGGGGGATCACCGTTCCACAGAGAGCAAGCAGAAAGAGCAAATGGCCTGAGGTGGAAACATGCTAGTGTGAGGAGCAGCAAGGAGACCAGCGTGGCTGGAGCAGAGTGGGCAAGCTCAAAAGGGAGCAGGAAGCCTGGTCACTGGGCCTTGTAAGCTGTGGTCAGGATTTTGACTTTGAGAGGCCATTGGAGGAGTTTGAACAGGTAAGTGATGCAGTCTGGCTTATGCTTTAAAAAGTACCATTCTGTCTTCTTTGTTAAATAAATAAATAAAGGACTATAAGGGGGTGAGGCAGTTTGAGATTATTTTATGACTCCCAAAAAGAGAAAGATTATGTTTGTAAACTACTCTAGCCCTCTGGGTGTCATGCCCTTTGATCGCATTAAATTCAGCTGAGGGGCCTCTGATTAGATTACCTGTTAAGATTGCAGTAGGGCTTTTTTTTTTTTTTAAAAGATTTATTTATTTTATTTTATTTATCCCCCCCTTGCTGTTTGTGCTGCTGTGTCCATTGATTGGACTACGTCAGTGAGGCACATCTCAGGTTGAGTCCCCACGCCCTTGCTGGGTCTGATATAAACGGACACTCAGACAGACACAGAGAGAGCTCTGTATTTGATCCTGCCATGTGACAGAAAAGAGAGGCTCAAACAACAGAGGCCCCGGGAAGAGATGAGCCATTTGCCTAATAGCTGACAGCTGAAACTGGGATGAGAGCAGTACAGCTGAGACTGATACAGGAGGCCTGGAAAGAAACAAGCCCTATGCCGGGAGAGTGAGGACCACAGGATCACTTAAGCATGAAGCCTCAAGAGGCTGGGCCCACATGGTCACGGTGGGTAGAGAATTACTCAATGAGGAAATCTGAATTCCCACCCTGGAGAGCTCTGCTACATTCCCCAAGGGAGAAGCAACCATCCCCAGAGTGCAGAGGCAGTGTCTGGCAAAAGAGGATGGCCCACTGATGGGTTCTTGTTATTGAGGACTAGCCTTATGAGTATTTGCTCTTCTAATTGAAATGTAGCCTACTGTTATGGGGTGCCTAAGGGTTACCACCTGAGAGCCTCCTTGTTGCTCAAATGTGGCCTCTCTCTAAGCCAAACTCAGCATTTGAATGCATTACCTTCCCCCCAACGTGGGACATGACTCC
>JAQZBX010003411.1:0-65427 GCA_029593785.1 Cabassous unicinctus
AGTGTTCATTTCCTGAGATGGTGAGGCAAGGAATTGTGGATAAGCCTCCCTGGTGAGGAAAGTGACAATTTTCATAGTAGTAAGTGTAGTTTAAAAACCCTATTAGATAGTATAATACTATTTTATATTTAGTTGAAATAAAAGATTAGAGTTATTCATAACAAAGAGAAATGGCAGAAAATATGGCTCTGCAAATTCTTATTGTTTTCTGTGACACACAGGAAGTAAACTATCCATTAATACATTCAATAAGATTATGCAAAGATGCCCCTCAGATGATTTATCTGTCAGGGGACCTAGTTAAGTATATCTGTAGTTCCGTGCTTATCAGAAGAATCATGGGTTTTGTAAAGTTTGACAACATTGGTGTCTGAAAATAGCCTTAGAATATAATAATGCCAGATAAGAATATTATTTAAATCTAATTACAATTATTACTATGAAAGCAATGCATCAGATATTTACATGTGTTATAATATTTATCACACCATCTTAATTGTTCAACTCTTAATACCCAAGCAGAATCTGAATGAGTAGTATCTACTTCTATCATTCTTTTGGCTATGTCCATTAAATTGCCTGTTTAAATAGCTTAAAATTCTTTAGTTTGAATTTTGTTTTAAAGCACAAATTTTTAAATTTCACATTTTAATAAAGTCAGAAAAGGCATATATCATCAATTTCTATGAATTCTTGTTACTTAACTGAAAACATCATGAGAATTGCAAAATTGCACGCATCTTGCACTCCGTATACTACACCATACTCACTTGCTCTCCCAAGTGGAAACTTCCTGGCTCAGTCTGTGAAGTCAACAGGTTTATTTCACTGTGTGAACGTATATTCCTGTATTGACCTAGTAAATCTAATAACTTTAATTGTTTATATTAAACTCACATTTTTATAATATTTATACCTTACATAGTTCAAATGCAAAACTGATTTCTTGACATTAATAAAGTAAAAAAAGTTAGATGTAAAATAATTTCAAATATATAAGCTTATTTATAACTATAGAATGTCACAAAGTTTTGCATTCATAAGTTGGTGAAATCCATAAAAACATGGATATTTTCTTATATATCTTTCTTATTCTTTGTTATATCACAGATATTCCAGAATCAATTTAAATTGGAAAAACTTTGTTTTACTTACATTCAAGCTTATATTAACCTGTCAAATCCATATAAAACATTCTTTTATATAAAAGCTTGACTCCATTAATTATAATTTTGTTTAGTAGATTAATTAAGACTAACTTAAAAGGCATTATTTACAAGTTTTAACTTTTATGGAAAACATGAATTTAGGAATCTCAAAAATCTATCCCATTTTTTCTTGTGGAATAGTGCCTGTCCAATCAGGTTTGACCAGGAATAGTTGGAGGTCTAGTCTGATCACTCTGACAGATTGTAGCATAGAGATGTCTTCTGGGAGGTCAAGGGTGGAGGGGGTCTGACATGGCTGCACAAGCCATGCTTTGGAAGGCAGGAGAAACAATGGGACAACAAGGCACTCAGTGCTCCTCTCAACAGCCAAAGCAAAGAGCTGCTTTACCACCAGAACACCAGTTACAAAGGCACACACAGAAGGGGGCAGCACCCATTATGGACAAGGGCCCACAGGGCTGCTGAGGGACCCATGGATGATATTGTGCAGCCTTAAATGTTGTAGTCTTAGTGATGTGAGCCAGGTTGATGCTTCCTTCACCAGGCACAAACCCTAATCTCTGTCTCCCAACATAAAGCACTTCTATTTCTAGCTGATGTATATGCTTTAGTGACATGTAGCCTAATTGCATTGTGACTGCTCTAATATTGCATAAAATTTCTGCAAATCAGGGCTTCTTTGTTATTTTGAAATATTTGAAATTAAAAAGTGAAATTTGGTTCCAATTGGTTCAACATTAAATTTTTCAGTGATGGATAATGCTTCACATTATTTAAATTCTTCTCAATAGGTTAAATTTTTGGATGGTTTTCAAAATGATTTTTAATTATATTATTTATTTTTGCATTCAATTTTTTATTGTTCGTGCATGTGAAAACTTTGTGGTTACAATATTAAGAACTCATACCCTTCACTATCTAATTTAAAAACCCTGAAAAATTTGTTCCAGATGCAAGTACATTATTAAGCATGTAATTAACAGTGCTGATTTATGGAAGTGATTGTGGTTGAAAGGGGAAAGGTGGTATATATCAATAGAAGAAAAGCTAGAGGATAAACTTGGGACTATGTAACATAGTGAACCTGGTTGTAGAGGATGACTGTGGTTAATAGAACAAATATAAGAATATTCTTCCATGAGCTAGAACAAATGTACTTAAATATGAAAAGGTGTGCTAATAGTAGGGTGGTATGTGTGGAAAAAAAATACAATTAATGCAAACTGTAGACTAGTTAACAGTAATACTGTAATATTTTTTCATAATTGTTACCAAGGTACTATACCATTGCTAAGTGTTAATAATGGGGGTATAGGATTTTTCTTTTTGGAAAAATGAAATTATTCTAAAATTGATTGTGGTGATGAATGCACAATTCTGTGATTATACTGAGCCACTGATTGTACACTTTGGATGTACAGTATAGTGTGTGAATAAAATTGTTTTAAAAGAAAGAATTATGATGAAACATTATTTGGAAATATTGTCTAAGAAAAATAAAATAATCACAATTTTGTTTCAAATATAACATGGATAATGTTGAATTTTGAATAATTCACAATAATATGGCAAATAATAAAAATACTGAATTTTCTTATTGTACCACCATATAACATATATATTGAAAAGTTCACAAAACATACTGGTATAGTTAATGAATGTGCAATAAATCTATGTAATCTGCACTTAGGTCATAAAATAAAATATTGCCAGAATATTCCATTCAGTAATTTTAGTTGTTTTATTAAGTAGGTATTTAGATCCAATAAGCTAGCCCAACAATTCCAGATAGGCAAGTTGTTAAATAGCATATTCAGTCAAATTTGCTCCAAATTTGGGTAGTTGCACTGGGTATACTCATTATGTAGTTCAACTTTGGTGAATGACTTCATAATTGGAGAAATATTTGTATAAAAGACTTTTAACAACATAAACGACCCATTGTAACAACGTTTAGGAGAGGTTGATAGCAGCTCTCCGTGCCTCTAGGACCCCACCTGGCTTTGTTTTTGCATACTTTTGAAGAGTACTTTAAATAATGGTGAACCCTCTCTGGAGCTGATGCATCTTTAGCAGAGGCTTTTCCTCAGTCATCTGGTAGAATCAGCGGGGCCCATTTTATTTGGTCCCAGCAGCAGGATTTTGAGCAGGCCTAGAATTAATGTCAGCGCCAGGATGGACTTGACTTCAGTATTTCCGTGGTATCCGGGACATGCTCTTCCTCCTCTGAGCTGGCTGTGGCGATGGTGCCTGTGGCTGCTTCTCTCCCTCACACCGATGGTGACCAGTGGCGCCTGTGCTGTAGCCCAGGACGACCCAGCGCCCTCAGGTCTTTCTTCCACTCCTCTCAGGACTCAGCGCCACGACCTGAAGGCGAGCCCCTGGGACTTGGGCACCCTGTGCTGACCTCCTAGAAACCCCTAGTCAGCACCAGGGGATGGAGGGCACCCTTTTAGGAACTCCGCATTTTCATACGGGTGCGCGGAGGGAAGGGCTCTGCGGCAACGCGCCCTTTGTTCATTATGTGGACTTTGCTGAGGCTATGTGGACTTTGCTGAGGTGTTAGTCCAGAGGTCTATTGGGGTCGGGGGTTCCTTTTAACTGCCTCGTGTGTGGACAGCAATAGATATGCTGTTTAATAACCATCTTTACCTTGGGTTATTGGGTCTGCTCCCCAAGACAGAGGTGACCCCCAGCATCCGCATCTTCCTCTTCCCGAGATCCTGTCCATCCTTACTGGGGAGTGGGGGACCGAGCGGACTTAAAAATTAGTTTGGAGAGGGTTGCCTGGTTGCAGCTTTCACAGCACAGGCGCTTACCTAACGCTCATAGAAGGCAGCAACATACCAGAAAGGAAAACCAGATCCACCAGACCTACTGGGGCGCTCACAGGGCTTTCCTGCCCTGCCGTTTGAGGAGTGTTATTTCCCAGTCACTGTCCCCAGATTGTCCCATAGGCTTGGGTGCCATTCTCACTTGGTTACAAGGATCCCATCCTTGTGGCGTATTGTCATATTTGGGACTTTGAGTCTTATTCCGGACAGCGTCCCCAGGAACATTTCCCCCTTGGCTAAATATACCTCGAAGATAACAAGAGGTGGAACATAAGTGTTGTAGGTGTACAGTCGGGATTGTGCAATTAATTGGTTGAAAAGCGTCTGTGTGTAGAGGAGTCGCTCCTCTCTCCTATAGCCATATTTAATCTGGCTCATTTATCAGTTTTTTGTTTTTTTTTTTAATTTAAAAAATTATAAGCTTATCTTATAAAAATAAGCCATTTTAGAATTTTTACAATTATATTTGTGTTAAAGCAGGCCTAATTAATAAAATTTCCTGGCAGACTTTTAGGTGACACAATGCCAAACATACAAGACACATTATTGGCCCTTTAGCTTCTGTTAATTTTATAACCATGCGGTGTCCTTAAAATGTATCAAAGTTATAAAATAAAGTATACAGATGGATGCTTGGCTATTACTATTGGTGATAGAAACACAAGTTCTCTTTAATAATTGGTGGCTTTCATGGGCAAAAAGTTTAATTGGGAAAGGATGAATAGCCATAGTTTCTTTTCTGAACTCCCACTGTATGTTTATTTCAGATTCACTGGCTTTCTCCAAGTTGTAGAAGTGAATTTAATAAAAGTCAGAATTTCTTTTATTGGAAACATCAGAATCCCATCCTACTTAAAACCACTCATCCAAATAGCCCAGTATTATACCTCTAATGGTGGCATGGAAGGGTGTGGATTTCCACTCTGATGTCAATGTTCGCATTCAGAGATGTGTTTAAAAAAAGGAAACACACTAGTTTTCCATAATATTTCTCAATGGATCTTTTTAACAATAGATAGTTCAAAATATTGGGCATATACATTTTCTTCTTTTTTTGAATTTCAAGGTGTAATTTATAAATAGGAAAACTTACAAATTATGTGTGTACAACTTGATGGCTCTTTAAGTAGACACCCATTCAATTGCTACCAAGAACAAAATACAAGAATTCCTTCCATCATACCAGAAAGCTTCCTCTTATATTTTCGGAGAAATCCTCAAAACTTATTTTCAGAGAACATTGATATGATTTCTATTACTGTAGGTTTATTTTTGCCTGTTCTAGAACTCCATAAAAATGGAATCATACAACATATGCTGCTTTGTGTTTGACATTGTTCGATAATGATATTTTTGATATTCCATTTTGCTGTGTATCTTAGTAGTTCATTTTTATTATTGCTAAGTAATATTGTTTTGTGTGAATATACCAAAGTTGGCTTATCCATTCCCTAGTAGATGGACCTTGGGGTTGATTTTAGATTTTGCACATAAATTTATATGCTGATATTAAAATATATATGTGCAAGTCATTTTGGAATTGTATGTTTTCATTTCCTTGGGAAATATCCAGGTGTTGAATTGGTCATCATGTGCTAAGTATTTTATAAGGAGTTTCCAAACCGTTTCCCAAGTCTTTTACTATTGTACATTATTATCAGTAATTTAGGTAAGTTGAAATTGTTTCACATCTTTACCAACAGTTTGTGTTAGTTTTTCTAATTTTAGCTGATTCTCATAGCTGTGAAGATGTGAAGTTATAAATTCATTCCATGTGTGTATTTAAACTTTCTTTTATTAAGGCTTAATATAAAGTAGAGTAAAATTCACAGTTTTAAGTTTAGGGTTCTGTGTTTTGTAAAAAATATGCATTAGAGTAGCTATCACCAAAAACAAGATATTCCCCATACCCCTTTATAGTTAAACCCTTCTCCCACCCCCTGACATTGGAAGCCACTGATCTGATTTCTTTTACTATAGTTTTCCTTTTCCAGAACATAATAGAAATTGAAGCATATAGTATGTAGTTCTTTAATTTAACTTCTTTTAGGGTAATGAATTTGAGATTCATCCATGATGTTACATGTATCTGTAAATCTTCCCTATATTGCTGTGTAGGATTTATTGTGTAGATGTATTAAAGGTTATTTATCTATTAACCAGGTGAAGAATGATAAGGACATTATTAACATAATTGTACAGTTTCTATGTAAACATAAGTTTTGATTTACTTTTGTAAATACGTTGGAGTAGAACAACTTTATAAGAAACTGCCATATTGCTTTCCAAACTGGCTACATTCTGTTGCAGCCCCACTGGTAATGCATGAGAATTCAATTTGCTCCACATCCTTACCAGCAGTAAGTAGAGTCAGTTTATTTTACTTTATTTTTATAATTTTAGCTATTCTAATAGTTTTGTAATGGCACCTCATTGTGGTTTTAATTTGTGTTTCCTAACGAAAAGTGATGTTCAACTTCTTTTCATTTGTTTATTTGTGATCCTGTATCTTTTTTGTTGTTGTCAAATGGCTGGTTCACATATGTTGTTCATTTATTTATTGGATTGTTTGTTTTACTGTTAAGTTTTAGGTGTTCTTTATACATTCTGAATGCAAATTACTCGTTGGATATAGGATTTCAAATATTTTCTCCCAATGTGTGGCTTGTATATTCTTTCTTATATTACTATTTTTCTCAGAGAAATAGGCTTTAATTTTGATAACATCCAATTTAACTTTTTTTTTTTTTGGTTTGTTTTATGGATTGTTTATCTTCAGAATCTTTGCCAAACCTTATGTCACAAAGATTTTTCCATTGTTCTCTTCTAAATGTCTTACTGATTTATGTTTTGCATTTACATCTATGATTCATTTATATATTATTAGAGAAGCTGTATGTTTTCAGAAAAATCATGCATTGACTCTAGAGTTCCCATATAAACCCTCCACACACACATGCAGTTTTCTCTAATAACACTTTGCATTAGTATGGTAATTTTGTTACAATCAATGAAAGAATACTTTGATAATTATCCTATTAATTATAATCCATAGTTTACATTAGGATTCACAGTTTGGGTTGTAAAGTTCTATGGTTTTATATACTTTTTTATTCCGCTGATACATACAACTTAAAATTTCCCATTTTAACTACTTTCACATATAAAATTCAGTATTGTTATTCCATTCACAATGTTGTGCTACCATCCCCACAATCCATTCCCAAAGGTTTTCCATCACCCCAAATTGAAATTCCATACTAATTAAGCATTAATCCCCCATTTCTCATCCCACCCTAGTCCCTAATAGCCTATATTCTAGTTTCTGACTCTATGCATTTGTTTATCCTAATTATTTCATTTAAGTGAGTTCATAAAATATTTGTCCTTTTGTGTTTGGCTTTTTTCACTTAACATGGAATCTTCACTGTTCCTCCATTTTGTCACATATATCAGATCTTCATTCCTTTTTTATATCTGAATATCATTACATTATATGTGTATGCCATGTTTTGTTTATCCATTCATCTGTTCACCTTTGGTCTACTGTGAATAATGCTGTTATGAACACTTGTGTGCTTTCAATTGTTTTGGGTATATCCATAGAAATAGTATTGATAGATCCTAAAGTAAATCTATAGCTAACTTTCTGAGGAAATGCTAAACTGTTTTTCACAGTGGCTGTACCATTTTACATTTCCACCAACAATGTATGAATGTTCCTGTTTCTCCACATCCTCTCCAACATTCATTATTTTCATTTTATTAATAGTAGCCATTATAGTGGGTGTGATCTGCATTTCCCTAATGGCAAATGATTTTGGGCTTTGTCTTATGTGCTTATTGGCCATTTGTATATCTTTTTAAGAGAAATTTCTATATAAGACTTTCCCCATTTTTTAAATTGGGGTGTTTGTCTTTTTGTTACTGAGTTGAAATCATAACCTAATACAAGTTTCTGATGATACTATCCCCATTTTCTTGTAGGAATTTTATAGATTGGAACTTATATTTAGGCCTTTGATCTATTTTGAGCTAATTTTTGATATCCTATGAGGTAAGGATGAACCTTCATTATTTTGCATAAGTATATCCACTTTTCCTTGCATTTTTGCTGAAGAAACAATACTTTCCATATTGAGTGGACTTGTACCATTTTCAAAAATCAATTAGCTATAGATGTGAGAGTTTATTTCTGAACTCTCAATTTGATTCCCTTGGTGTATGATTAGGATAGAAGTGGGTTTTTTTGTTGGTCTTTTTCTCCCCTTCCTCTCTCTCTTTCCCTCCCCTCTCATACTTCTCCTTCTACTTTTCTTCTTGTTTTTACAGGTATCTAGCTGTTCCTATCACATTGTTTTAGGAGTATATCATTTCTCCACTGAACTACCCTGGTACTCTTCTCAATATTAATATAATGTGTGTTAGTTTGTAGACTCTATATTCTGTCATGTTAATCTATCTTTTTGCCAAGACCACACTCTCTTGATTATTGTAAAATTATCCTAAGTCTTGAAATCAGGTGGTATGAGTCTCCAACTTTGTTCATTTGCTGAATTGTTTTGGGTATTCTTATTCCTTTGGCTTTTCAGGCAGATTTAAGAATCAGCTTCCTACAAAACATCCTGCTGTGTATTTAATGTAATTGTGTAGAATGTGTGCATCAGTTTAGAGAGGCTGTCTTAACAATAGTGAATCTACTAATCGATATACATAGATTGTCTTCCCTTTTATGTAGTCTTCTTTGATTTCTTTCTTAAGCATTCTGCAGGCTAGTATACAGACCAAGCACATATTTTATTAAATTTATACCCAAATTTTTCATGTTTATGGTGGTGTTGCAATGGTACTGCTTTTTAAGTATTTAAATTTCCATTTTTCTTTGCTAATATATAGAAATATATAGACACTACATTCTGTACCATTACTATACTCATTTATTATAGTTGCAGTTTTTTTAAGATTTCTTGCAATTTTTTTCATAGGCAATCATTTTATTTGCTAATAGATATCATCTTACTTCTTCCTTACCCATCCCTGTGCCATTTATTTCTTTTTCTTGCCTTATTGCATTATGACCTCTGGCAAAAAACTAAACCCTTATATTGGAAATCATTGTTTTGTTTTTGAACTTGGTTTAAAGGATTCAGTCTTTTACATTTAAGTGTCAAATTACTTGTAGATGTTTGTAATGTGCTTATTAGGTGAGTAACACTGATTTGTTTTCAGAAATTAAAACAATTTTTAAATTTTTGAGATACACTTTACTTCTCATTATGTATGATTATTTTGGTATATTGGTAGATTCAGTTTTCTTAAATTTTGTTAACAATTTTTGAATTTTCATTTATGAAGTATACAGATCTCAGATTTCCCTTCTTGTAACTGAATTCATTGTCAACTTTTAGGATCAGTATAATGCTTGCCTCGTAGAATTACAGTGTTTTCCTCCATCTTTAGTTTTTTTAAGACATTCACCTTAAATTGGTAATATTTTCTCGTGTCGGTGTGATCTCGCGGGCTCTGTTGCTGATCGCTGACCACCGCCGCTGTCTGCCTCCGCCACCGATCGCCACCCCTGGGGTGGTTCCCTTGGTGATCGGGAGGTCGGGGGACGAAGGGAGGGGGGTTGCGGCCCACCGGGCTCAGGCGTCCCCGAGCACAGCGAGCCAAAGGCTCGAGCCGCAGACGAGAGTGGGGAGATGGACACTTCCCGGTTACCGGCGGATGATGAGTAACGAATATGGAGACTATCGCACACTCCGGAGACAAGGCTGGGCTTCCAAGTCTAACTTTATTAGGCGGGCTCTGATATTTATACAGAGCGGGAGGGGTGGAGTGAAACGGGGGATGGGTAAGGCATACTTGGCGGATTCTGATTGGTTGGGATAGGCTTATGTCCATATAAGGTATGGAATGTGTATGCTAGAAAGGGGGTGGTGCCAAGCTGTGGTGGCCATCTTGAAGCACATGGCAAGGGGAGGTTGCTACAGATGTCAGCAGCCGATTGGCTGTGGTAGCTGCAAAGGCGTCCATTCCTGATTGGTTGCGGCATTCGGCGCCAAGATGCTGTCCACGCCTCGGTTCTCTCAGGCAGCACGCTCAGAGCCTCCGTACTCATTCCCACATTCTCGGTTAAATGTGTGGTGGAATTCTACATTAATGTTCTCTGAGCCTGAAGTTTTCTTTGCAAGAGACTTTTTTTAGCTGAAAATTCATTTTCTTTAATAGTTATATGGCCATTCTGGTTACCTATTTCTTTTTAAGTGAGATTTGGCAGTTTGCACCTTTCAGAGAGTTTTTCCCTTTCATTAGCTGACAGGATTATTAGCGTGCATTCCTTTATAATATTCCCTTAATTTCCTTTGTTTAAAAAATTTATTTTTAAAACAGGTCACAACATTAAGCTTTTGGCCCAATCTGCTGTTATACAAGCTACAAATCCTTGCTCAGCAGCTGAGGGGCATCCTTTAGAAGCATGTTTTTAAAGTGAATTAGAAATCCATATAACACTAATAATCAAGTCGTTTCCATAGGAACATAGATAAGTGTGACCCCATTTCCTAGTCTTCCATATCGCTGCACCTGTGCCAACCCTACTCTTACAAGGACATTTCAAAACTAGTAGTAATTAAGTTAAATGGTCCCAAATCCCTGCATTTAAGCTAAACTCAGTTAACACCTCCAAAAATGATATTTACGCCTTAATCCTAGCTGGAGCACAAGTGGCTGAGTGGTGGTTCATCCCACTTTCCGGAGCACAGGACACGGTCAGAGTGCTGGCGACCTGCTCCTCTGCCTCGGGAAACTAGCTGTTCTTGATTTGCTGCATGACTTACCACGCAGGCCCTGATGTCACGTAATAGATGATTGGCCTTAGAACCCATTGAAAGTGGAAGGAGCAGTAACAGCTTAAGCACACATAGCATCCAGTCACCACGTGCATTTCTGGCAGGTCACAGCTCTCAAGGACCCAATCACGGCCATCTCACGTGGTTCCCCATATGCTAGATGAATAATACTTCTCATCCGGTTTGGGTCTCCTCTGCAGAAGGAGCTTTATGTGTGCATGATCATAAAGGATGCTATTAAATGCCCATATACTCCATCATTCACATAATACATAAAGGTTTGACTCTATTCATCTTCATTGTCAGAGCCTGTCTGTTCATTAACACAATTTTTTTGGCAATGATATTCAGTGCATGTCCCGTCCCACGGGACAATCAACTGGGGGCTCAGGTCCTGTGAAGAGAGAATGGTATGGGACAAGAGACACGAAGAACGACAGCAAGACAGGATTCTGATCAAGCTGCAAAGGTTTATTGAAGAGGCAGGGTATATATACTCTGAAGGAAGAGGGTGAGGATTGGTGGACCTAAGGACGGGTGGCGGTTTGGGATTGGTGGCTGCTGTTGCTAGGGTAGGTGGCAGAAAAGCTTTTGGCGCGAACTCTCTTAACTTCCTTGAAGAAGGCTAACAATAGCTTAAGCTGTTCTTGTATCAGCCCTGGCGGCCATGTTACATGTCACCGGTGTTGCTGACAAGGTGCATAATATGTGTGCTACCATGAAGGTCCCCAACAAGTGCAGGTGTGAAAGCTGATGCAACATAATACTGTCCTGGCTCAGCTATGATTTTCACTCCAGTGCCTGATCGAAAATACTTGTCTAATGCTAAATTGATGTCTAATGCTGGTGATCTCTTTAAATTTAAGCTTCACGTTGTCAGATCCAGGAAAGCCACCATTAATATCATCAGATACATGCTGAAACACCAACCTCAGCTCCCATGTCAAAGACACAGCGGGCATCAGAGATAGCCTGCTCTAAGGTTTTAGGATTAGTACAGCCAATTCCCACATGGAAGCTAACACCAATGACAAATCAATATCCAGCCCCTTAGCCTGTTCCAAAAGAAGCCTGCTGGTTTTGAGTGTGGCTCCAAATTTAACACTGAGGCCCCAGACTGCTTTGGAGTCATCGAGGGCAATCCGCAAAACCAGCTTTGCCTTTGGAGGTGCCCTGGCCACTTTCATCAACTCGACTTCCCTGTCAAAAGTCATCATCTCAACTCCCTTATTGGTGGCATATTAATTTGAGAAACTTTTTTTTACAAGGGTTTGCATAGATTATCCTCTCTGGTGGCACCCTGAGACTCTGTACCAACTGGATTTCAGTCTTGCTAGCACATTCAAGTCCTGCACCTATGGCAGCCAGGGTCTTCACTGTGGCTTTACTGTCATTACATATGACTGCATAGAAGGGGGTGACACAAGAAAGAGCTTTTAACCATCTCAGATGTTTCTTTAGAATGTCTCCAAGGTCCACAACATAGAAGGCATCTTTATCAGCAGGAGAAACTTCATTAATTTTTTGGTCCAGTATGTCCTTGGCGGTAAAACCTTCATCAAGCAAATGGCAGTCAGTCAAATGCCTCATTACTAAAGTGGTTCATGGTTTCTTGATGTTCCTCTGAGACACAACAACACAGAAAATTAAGACATGGAATTTAAAGAGATTATTTCCAGCTTTTCACAAAGTCAATTCTCCAGGAATTCCAAATCCCTCTAATAAGACATAGGCCCTTGGTGCAGCAGTGGAAACGTTCTCTTAGCGCCTAGGCACCAAGGCCGGCCCCCAGGAGGTCACGCAGCCGCTGCCCCCCTCGCACCCTCCCTGCACCTTCTCTCCTGCGCGAGGACATCGGCCCTAGGAGGCGCCGGAGCTGCTGGCAGAGGACTGTTGGTGGCTGCGGGGCTGCAGGGGCTGGACCCTTAATTTCCTTTTAATGTGATAGTATCAGTTACAGTGTCCCCTCCTGTTTCTCAAGTTAATAATTTTCATCTATGTTCATTTTTTATCTGATCACTCTGGCTAGAGGATTATCTTCTTCTAATGAACTTAAAAAGACAGGTTTTAGATTAACTGATTTTATATAATGTATTTCTGTTTCATGTTTTATTGCTGTCTGCTGTCATCTTTATTATTTCATTTTTCTGCTAATTTTGAGTACAACCTGCAGTTCTTTTTGTAGTTTCATATGAAGAAGTTTAAGTGTTTGTTTAGAGACCACTCTTCTTTCCCAATTTAGGCACCTAGTTTCCATAACTATCCCTGAAAGCTTTTAAGTTACTATATTACACGTATTTTCATATGTTGTATTATAGTTTCAGTGGTTTCAAAATGCTTTTTAAATCCCTGTTTATTTCATCTTTTTATAAAGATTTTCTATTATTTCAAGGGAACAATTTCATTGAGGTATAAATCAAGTTCCATACAATCCATCAATTTAAAGTATACAACACAATGATTTTGTTATATACAGAGTTATGCAACTATACCCAAATAAAAAATATGGAAATAAACAATACACTAAACATATTTCCCTTCAGAGACAAGAAAGACAAGCTCTGCCATGGGGAGGTAGAATACCTAGAGAGCAGTGAAAACTTGAGAAAAATATTTAGTCCCTGAAGAACTAAAGACATGGTCCAGGGTGTAAATACAATGCCCTTATCTCCCTATTACAGTCTGTACCCTGGAAAAGAGACTGAGCCAGACTTTCACTTCTTTATAACCAAATTCATTGTATCATTGAAGTTGATTAAATCGTTTGGGCTTATCAAGAGGAAAATGCAATAATATTATAAAGAAAGCATTTTTTTTTTTTTCATCTGTGCTGCTTGAGAGAACTCAAGCTTAAAATGAAAAATTGCGATCTGTGGTGCAGGAGGATTTTCAGGATATTGGAAATTTTCTGGTCTGCATGCTCTTATATTCAAAGAAATCACTCTTAGAGCTTCAAAATTCCCCTTCCCAGACTCCAGGGTAGAATAACAGAAATCAGGAAGTACAGAGGATTTCTTGTGTAAGGAGGGTGAGCTTCTGAGTTTTATTCATATTATTTCTGCCTTATTTTGAGATGGTATTTCAGGGATTAAGACATCCCACTTTCTTCCTCATTTTATACAGTCCTAACATTCAGGTGAAAATTGTGGAAGAATCTGTTTGAAGGAAGCAGAGAAAGCTCAGAAAGACTAGGTGCCTTATGGTTCCTCTTTCACAGAGGAAGTTCCCTCTCCATAGAGGGAACTCTGAGTTCCCTGTTGTAGATATAGGACTTTTACTCTGTGACTCGGGGCAGGTATTAAACACCTTCTAGAATCTGGTTCCTTATTTGGATCTGGAAACATTATTCATGGTTTCCACTCCAGGAGGGTCTAATCTGCATGAGACAACAGCTCCAGATTCCTAGTGCCTCTGCCTCAGATCTTACTGAAGGGGCCCTTAGGTAAATAAAGGTTTGATGTGATGAGAGAAAACAATTCTGTCCTCATCCATCTTGCTTTTCTCTTCTCCCTTGTTTTTCCCAGCAGTTATATTTTCATGTGACAGTTCTAATCTTCACGCATTAGGTTAATCTGTACAGGCTTTTTATTGTATTTAGTTTTAAGAACTAATACTGGGAAATCTGTGTTACTTGGTGTCAGGGGTAAAGGCAGATTCTATGTGTTCATGTTGTAAAAGACTCAGGCACTTCCATGGAAGGAGATAATGTGGGAAGATGTGGGTTGCCCCTAATCAAACCCTTTGTCTTATCCCATTGATACCCCAGACAAGAATGGCTCCTGGAAATGGCTCTTTTGTGACTGAATTCATACCGGTGGGGTTAACAGAACACCCAGATCTCCATCTCCCACTGTTTTTCCTGTTTCTAACAATGTATGTGTTCACCTTGCTGGGAAACTTGGGCTTGATAATTCTAATTGGGCTGAATTCTCACCTTCACACCCCCAGGTACTTTTTCCTCTTTAACTTGTCCTTCATTGACCTCTCTTATTCTTCTGTTTTCACCCCCAAAATGCTGCTCAACTTTTTATCAAAGAAGAATATTATCTACTACCAAGGATGCGTGTCAAATTCTTCTGTTTTTTTTTGCCATCTCTGAGACCTGTGTGCTGACATCAATGGCCTATGATCGCTATGTGGCCATCTGTAATCCACTCTTGTATAACATTGCCATGTCCCCTAAAGTGTGCTCCATGCTTCTTTTTTGGTTCATACTTGATGGCATTTTCTAGTGCTATGGCCCACACCAGATGCCTGCTGAGACTGACCTTCTGTGATGCCAACACCATCAAACATTATTTCTGTGACATCCTCCCTGTGCTCCAGCTCTCCTGCATCTAAGTCAATAAGCTGGTATTGTTTATTGTAGGAAGCATCAATATCTTTGTGCCCAGTATCACCATCTTTACCTCTTATGGTTTCATTTTCTGCAACATCTTCCACATCAGTTCCACTGAGGGCAGGTCCAAAGCCTTCAGTACCTGCAGTTCCCACATAATTGCTGTTTCTCTGTGATTTGGATCAGGTTCATTTATGTATCTCCAACCGTCTTCTGAATTGTCTATTGATGAGGGAAAGATTTCCTCTGTTTTTTACACCAGTGTGACTCCTATGATGAACCCCTTAATCTACAGCTCGAGGAACAAAGATGTTAAACTTGCCCTGAGAAAAGCCCTGAGTAGGAGAAAGTTTCGATAATAAGCAGGATCTCAAATGTCAGTTCTTTCAGGACAGGTGTGTTTTAAATCACAATAATTCAAAATAATTACAAATATTTGGTGGTAGCTTTTTTATCCTAATTTTTTTATTATAATGATGAAGGAAATTTGAATCTTCTTTCAATAATGTATTTCCACATTTGCTTGAGTAGGTCTTCTTCTTTTCCTCAACACTTGCACAATTATTTTTTTCTTTCTCACCTTTTGTTCCTTTTTGAAAATAACATTCAGGAAAGAATTTATTATATATGGTTTTTATTATCAGTTTGAACTTTCTTTTTGTTTTCTTCTTAGAATCAGATTATTTGTTCTGCAGTGATTGAATAAAGTAACACCAGGGAGACATTTTGTCATTGGAGGGGGGTACCCTTGTCAATTGGAAGAATAATTCAAACATTACATCTGCTCTCCTGTTTTTCATCCTTTACTAAGCATATTTATGGCACCTTCAAATGCCAATGGTTCAAAAGATAGAAGATTCCATAAAGAGGATCAAGACCAAGCCCCTTTGTAGATGTTATACTATGCACTATCCTTTTCAATGAGGTATTTTTTAATTTACACCTAAACAAATACATAATAGTTGG
Source organism: Cabassous unicinctus (assembly GCA_029593785.1). Taxonomy (NCBI): domain Eukaryota; kingdom Metazoa; phylum Chordata; class Mammalia; order Cingulata; family Chlamyphoridae; genus Cabassous; species Cabassous unicinctus. The sequence continues at coordinate 16,160 of JAQZBX010003411.1, forward strand.
TCAATGTATGTTTTTTCGCTTAGATAGGGAAGTGAAATCCAGAGAAGCTAAGCATTCATTTAAAGTTACTCAGCTTCTTAATAAAAATAGCCTGGAGTAAATTCTAGGTTCTTGGATTCAAGTCTCTTGCACTTACTAGTATACTTTGCTTCTGTTTTATTTTATCCTTTTCATTTCAGTAGATATACAATATGAGAAAACATTTCTGTTTTGAAATTGACTATGCTTTGTTTGGCAGGATACACGAATTTCTTTCAGGGGGGTTGCTATTTTTATTTAGGTTTGTAGGGTTAGTATAGCTTAGAGATGATTGGCTCAAATACAGAAATGACTTATTCATCAAAAGAAAAAAATGAATTTAGAATGCTTGATGGTGCTGTATTTCAGAGAATATGGGTATGAGAAAGGATACGAAAGAGACACACAGTTAATAACAAGTGTAATTCACCCTGAATTTGTGTCTTGTGCCATAGTGTGCTGTCATCCTCCACTGTCAGTAAATCTGTGAGAACAATTTAGCTTCACAATGACTGTAGTGGGTGTTTTGGGAATGAAAGTTAGAGCTCACAGGATTTCTCTGGGTGGGATGATGTTTTTAGTTATTTGATGTTAAGGAAACATTAAAGCCATAGGGCTGGAGGACCCAGGAACAACTAAATTATACCTTTATCTGTTTTCTTCCGTATGTTACCCAATATAGATTTTAAGATCTAAAAACACAAGTGCTGCTGAGAAAGCATTCATATTTTGAAAATAACATTTTATTATATTACATTGTGACAGCTTTTGTAGAATAGATGACCACTTAAAAAATCCTTAATCTGGTCTGTTGGGGATTGAATCCTGCCCCCTCCACCCCCTTAGGACATATTCCAGGCTTAATCCAAGTTCCTGTGATGGTAAACCTATGTGTAAATGGACCTTTGAAGACGTTATCATTAATTAGGATGTGGAGTCATTTGTGAGTAGAGTCTTTGAAGATCATATTTAGATGAGGCCAAATGGAATCAGGGTGGGCCTTAATCCACATGGCTGGGTCCTTAAAGCCAAGGAAAATTGGATGCAGTCAGTCAGGAGAAGCCAGAAGGCTATAAAATACCAAAACTAGAAGATCCAGAAAATAAGTCAGTCTGATGGAAAATAAGGTGACAGAGGCAGAGATACAAGATATGACACCCCAACATTGCCAGCAAGATACCACCAGAATGCTACAGATCCCTGGAGATATCATGGACTTGTTGAGAACTTGATTTTATTATTGTTGAACCAAAACCATGCTGCACTAAATTCTAGTTGGATAAGACAACCCATTGTGTGTGAATTGTCATAGCTGCCCTCACAATCTAAGGTGTGAATGTATCAAGGGACAATTGAAACATTTTCTAGGATAACTTTAATATTTACTATTTCACCATTTTTTAAATGACCACTCAATATTTATTCATTGTGAATTTTAGCGTTGATGATTTGCTTGTTTGTTTTCCAGATGTTTAGCATTGCTAAACCTTCTCCTTTAGTTTTGAATGACCACTCATTATGAACCTACTTGATTTCCACTTAAGTTCTATAAATATAAAAGTTCACCTAGGCTGGAGTTTTTCTTTCTTTCTTTTTTCTTTTCTTTTTTCTTTTCTTTGTACTCCTTTTCCTTTTGATAAAATTATTTGCCTACTGAAAAAAAGTATCTCTAAATAAGTAAGTACCTGTGCTATTTGGGATCCTCTGTAGACATTGCAGAAGTACTGACGTCTATTCCTAAACTGGACAAACATGGTGAGTTCCCTATCACTTGGGGTTAAGTGAACACTAAAGCCCACTCACCTGAGCACATGAGTACCAAGTAGTATCCAAACATTTTCATTCTTCTCAATATCATTACTGGTATTGGAAGCAGGATTTGATAAAATTCCTTCATTCTGCACTGTGCATGCAGCTTGAAGTAGAACCAAATTCCGAATTCTTATTCTTTAATTCTGTTTTTCTTACTGCCCCTCCTTTTGTTATTCTGACTATTCATATTCCTATTTGAAAATGGCCTCAACATACCACATGTCACCTGCTGCTGAGATCCTCCAACATCCCAGTGCATTCAATTTGAAGGAGACACTTATTACTCCACATTTTATTGCCAAAACAGCATTAACAGAGGATGATTAGAGGAGTAATAACAGGTATCTCAGGAGAAATAACATGTATCTCAGGTTATAAGGGTTGAGGATAGTTTACATCTAAAAATTGCATTTAGTCCTATATAAAATGACATCAAATATTTTCCAAAAGACCATTTTTTCTCACTGTGAATTTTGTGGTCCTTGAAAAATACTGACAGCATTTTAAAAATGCCAGTCCTTCCTACTTAACTTACAAATTCATCACAATTCCAATTAAAATACCAAAAAGATTTTTATGGAACTAGGCAGTTTTTCAAATTTATTGAAACGTAATTACACTTCAACTTGTTGAAGTATAATTGAAGAACATTTACTTAAACATATTAAAATGTACAATTTGATTAGTTTTGACATCTGTATACACGTGTGAAACCATCACCACACTCATAACAAAAGTGTTTTTTTTTTGCCCCTTTGTAATCCATTCTTCCCTTGACTTCTGTCCCCACGCAATGAGTTATGTGTTGCTTGTCAAGGTAGATTGTCTGCTTTGTCTATAATTTTGTTTAAATGAAAACATTTAGGATGTTTTCTTTCTTGCCTGGATTTTCTCTGCTCAAAGTAATGGTTTAGAAATTTATTCATGCTGAGGCATGCACTCTCAGTTCATTCGTTTTCATTGCTGAGTAGTATTCCACTGGATGGATATATCATGATATATATGTTTAGCTGTTTATCTGATATGAACATTCATATCATGTCTTTGTGTGGACATATATTTTCAGTTCTTCTGTGCACATACCTAGAAGCAGAATAATTGGGTCGTTTGGTAGACGTGTGCTTAACATTTTTTTTTAGCAATAGAAATTTATTATCTCACAGTTCTGGAGATTAGAAGTCCAAACTCAAAGTGTCAGCAGAGTCATACTCTCTCTGAAAGAAGTAGGGCAGAATACTTCCTGTCTCTTCCTAGTTTCTGGAGCTTCTTGGCAATCATGACATCCTTGGCTTGTGGATGCATCATTCCAATCTCTGTCTCCTCTGTCTTCACATGACCTTCTTACCTGTTGTATGTCTGTTCCTGAGTCCAGATTTCCTTGTCTTAAAAGGACATCACTCATATTGTATTAAGGGCCTACCACAATTGAGTTTAGCCTCATCTTAATTGTTAGTCACATCTTCAAAGATTCTATTTCCCAATAAGGTTACATTCATAAAACCAGGGGTTAGGACTTAAGCATATCTTTTTTTTAATATATATTTTTTTATTAGAGAAGTTGTGAGCTTACAAAACAATCATGCATAATGTGCAGAATTCCCATAATCACCCCTCACCAACACCTTACTTTGTTGTGGAATATTTGTTTCGAAAGTGCCTGCAGTTGCCCAGAGAGCCTGAGGAAACAGCACTCTCCCTCCTGTCCTATTGGGGGTGGGGATATAGCCACATGGGTTCCCAACAGTCCAGTCTATGCAGGCAGAAAGTGACTAAATTGCCCGGAGAGGCAGGTGCAGGTCCCCCCAGCTTCCTCCCTGCCAGAGACGGGGCTGGAGCCTAGGCTAGGGCTGCAATCCAACCTGAATGGAGAGAAGCCTGTCCTACCATAACTGTGAGTTTCAATCAGCTCCACTTCCCCTCATGCTGGGCATGAATTTAAAATGGAGGCTACTGGGCCTCTTTTCAACTTGGACAGGTTCAAACTTTAGCTGTTTTTAGGATTAGACTTTAGCCAGCCATATTCACTAATCAGTAGCTGAAGCTGATGCTCGGCTGTCTCTTCCTCCCCCATTTTTGGAAAATGGAGCTTCCAACTCTGCCAGGGAATAGCTCCCAAGGCATCTTGTGCTGCTAGGGGTGGATGGGCACTAGCCTCCATGGTGTAGAGTGCTCTGCTCACTAGTCTTCACTGCAGGTAGGCAGTCTTCTCCTTTCATTCTTCCAAGCATGTTGCCGATGCTCTTCTGGTCTCCTGGGCTTCCAAACAGGTGATTTAGGTAGCTCTGGTTGATTATTAACTGCATGGTAGGACGAGCTGACTCTTGGAGCTCCTTACTCTGTTGCCATCTTGCCCCTCCCTCTTAAGCATGCCTTTTTCTTAACTTTTTAAAATACTCAAAAGCTGCTTTTTAATGTCATTACATTTTAAGATTTCAACAACTGTGCATGAGAGTTCTAGTTGGTACATGATCTAGGCAATTTTTAAAGTCATACATTTTTGCTTTTATTTTCTTTTAATTTTAGTCATTCTAGTATTTTGTGGTTTTCATTTACTTTCCCTGTTAACTAATGATGATATGTACCTTTTCTTGTGCTTGTTGATTATCTCTCTCTTATTTTTGAAGTGTCTTGTCAAATCATTTTCTTTTAGGTTATTGAGTTCTCATTATTTATTTGTATTTATATATTTATGCTGGATGCATTCTGTATTCTGGATGCAAGATTTTATAAGGTGTGAGTTTGGCAAATATTTTCTCTCATTCTTTGGCATATTTTCCATATTCTTAATGGTGTCTTTCAAAGGAAAAAATATTTGGATGCAGTTCAATTTATATTGTTTTCTTTTCTGATCTGTGTATGCGTGTGCAGATTCTAGAGTTGCATTCAAAGAGAGAAAAGAGGTGGCATACGTTTCCTCCATCTTACATGGAACTGGAGCTACATATTTTATTTATTCAGAATTCAAGAAAATTCAGGTAACATATAGGCAAAAATTTGTTCAATTCTGGGGCCATAAGTGGTTGTGGAGGCAGGCTGCAGATAGGAATTGAGGTCTTTGAGTTCTCATTATTTACTTATAGTTATATATTTATGCTGGATGCATTCTATATTCTGGATGCAAAGCTTTATAAGATCTGAGTTTGGCAAATATTTTCTCTCATTCTTTGGCATATTTTCTGTATTCTTAATGGTGTCTTTCAAAGAAGAAAATATTTGGATACAGTTAAGTTTATCATTATTTTCCTTTCTAATATTCATGAGTGTGTATGTATATGTGTGTGCTCCATGTAAGTACCCTTTGCTACCTTAGGATTATAAAAATATTCTCCTAGATTTTCTTTTAAAAATTGTTTTAGGTTTTACAATTAGGTCTTTAATCCATTTTCGTTTTTTAATAACTTTATTTAAAATACAAAATAAATATAACAGACAAAAATAACAGACAGCCTAACAAATCATGGAAGCATTACTTAAAAAAATAATGTCAAGGCAAATTTATCTTATTCAATCCTAATAACAAACTCAGTAGTTTCTCCAGTGTTCTGAAAGATGAATAAATGAGCACAGATTACTCAAATGACATGGCCAAGGTCTCCTTATTAATAAATAAAATGGAAACAAAAGGTTTATCATATTCATACCTCATAAAACTAAATGGGGAGTTCTGCCACATTCTCTAATGGGTCAGCAAGAATCCCCTGAATACAGGGGCAGTGACTAGTGAAGGAAAATATACCATTTACAGGCCCTTAATAATGTGTTGACTGTACTTATGAAACTTCACTTTTGAAATTGAAATTTAGCCTGGTATAATAGGGTACCTAAGAGTTGCCTCCTGAGAGCCTCCTTGTTGCTCAAATTTGGCCTCTTTCTAAGCCAAACTCCTCATATAAATGCATTACCTTCTCCTCTGCAAGGGACATGACTCCCAGGGATAAGCCTCCCTGGCACCAAGGGATAACTACCAAGCACCAACTAGTAATGCAATGGGAAAAAGACCTTGACCAAAAGGGGGAAAGGGTAAAGACAAATGAGTTTATATGGCTAAGAGACTTCAAAGTGAGTTGGGACGTCATTCCAGAGGTTACACTTATGCACGTCTCAGCAAGAACTCATTGAATGCCAAAGTAAGTATTGCCTCAAATAGCGGGGCTCCTGAGGGCTCTGGAGACATCTAGACACTATAGGCAAGGCAGACAGCTCAGGAGTTTGGTGCCCTGTCCATGGGCCCTACTTTGGAATTTATGCTCCACAGTGTGACAGAGTTGGACTCAGTTGTGGTTTCCCTACACATGGCTCTTCTGCCCCTTCTATTTGAACCTGTAGTTAGTGCTGGAGTTGATAGGTGTATGTCCAAGAGACTTAAATCTTTGGGCTGTCCATGTGCCAGCTGGGCCCTGAGTCTTAACAGAGTTAAGTTCATTGAACTCACTCAGGACAACTAACAAGGAGATGATGATGGACAACAACCATTCCCAAGGAACGGAGAGATGATGGACAGCAACCATCCCAAGGAACAGAGAGAGTCTGCAACTACAAGCAAGATAGTCCCATCCATCTGCCCCATGGGATCTAAGCCCCATCTCAGTTAGAGGTGGAGTGGGCATCACCATCCCAGAATCCTCAGGATTGGGGAATGAACAATGGACTAGAGTGGACTTACTGTTATTCTACTATAGACTTATTATGATTCTAGCATTGGAAGAACTTTCATCATTGATGTGGTAGCAGTGACCACTGGAGGTTCTGAGGGGAGGGAGAGGGCAAATAGGTATAATTTGGGGGGATTTTTGGGACTTGGGAATTGTCCTGTATGACATTGCAATGACAGATACATGTCATTATAACTTAAACAAAAATATTTAGGAGAGTGTGTAAAGTACAATGTAAACTATAATCCACACTTAATGGCAATGCTCCAAAATGTGTTCATCAATTGTAACAAATGTCCTACACCACTGAAGGATGTTGTTAATGTGGGAAAATGTGGGTGGGCTAGGGAGCACATCATGTGGTAATCCCATATATTTTTTTATGTAACATTTATGTAATCTAAGTAACTTTAAAAAAAAAATTATATTAAAAACAAAAAACAAAAAAAACCCTATATCACAAATTATTTGGTTTACCTTTAGCATTGCTTTAGTACTTCCTTAGGCTTTGCTACAAAAATATTACAATATTATTGATACCCACAGTTTCAAAGTTACATAAGTTGTATTTTCCCCATGTATCACCATATTCTTAATACCTTGTGTGACAATTTGATATAATTTATGAATTCCAAAATTAGATATTGGATTATGTTTATAAAGTGGTCTGTTCCTCTGGGCATAATAGATTGTATTAAATCCAGAGGTTTCACTTTTATTTGATTAAATTATGCTGAGAGCTTTGATTCGGCCATGTCAGTAGGACATTGAGCCCCGCCCACCCCACCCCTTGGTGCGTGGAGACTCATAGAGAAAATGACACAGCAGAGGAGTTGGGGTTTTAATGCTGGTGCCCCGGGAAGTAAATGCATGGAGCAAGAGAACACAGAAGTAGGTAGGCAGGAAGAGAGAATGCTGCATTGACACGGCCCTGGTAAGACAGATGAGCCTGATAGTCTACAGCTAACCTTGTGGAGAGAACAGAGTAGCTGAGCCCAGAAAGAAATGAACCTAGGGCAGAAAGACTAGCTTTATGCCTGCCTCCAACTGAGATAGGAAGAAGCTGGGTCCATGGAGCCTTAAGAGGAAAGAGGAAGGCCGAACCCTCACAGACATCTCCTACCATCTTGCTTCAACACGTGGCAACAGAGTTTGGTGAGGAAGTATCTTTGAGTTGAACTCTTTAGGGCCTTGTACCCTTTATAAAGGCCAACATACTTCTGGTACTTTGCGTCAGCATCCCTTTGGCTGACTAATACCCCTTGTAATAGAGGAACATTCTTTTATATTATTAACTACAATTGTTATCTACCATTCATCTATCATCTATCACAGTAGATTTTGAAATCACTATGTTATATAGTCCCTAGATTGTCCTCTAGTAGGCTTTCAATTAACGTTAACTACCTTTTCAGCCTCAATCTCATTTATAAATCAGCAGTTTTGGTTATAGTCATTATAATATGTTACTGTCAACTCTATCCTTTTCCATATATTCACAATTAACCTTATTAAATATTCTACATACATTCAGCACCATCTCCCCCTTCTCAACCCACATTCTGTCTCTTACCTACCCACACTCTTTAGTTTAACTCTATAAATTCACCCATAATATTAAATTCATATCTATGATACCATGCAATATTTGTCCTTTTGTGCCTGGCTTAATTCACTCAACAAAATATCCTCAAGGTTCATCCATGTTATCATATGCTTCCCAAGTTCATTTCTTCTTACAGCTGAATAGTATTCCATCATGTGTATATACCACATTTTGTTTATCCATTCATCAGTTGAATGGATGGATAAACAAAATTCGGTTGTTTCCACCATTCAACAATTGTGAACAGTGCCACTATGAACATCGGTGAGCAAGTATCTGCATCCCTGCCCATAGTTCCTCTGAATATATTCCTAGTAGTGAGAGTACCAAATCATACAGCAGTTCTATATTTAGCTTTCTAGAGGAACCACCAAAGTGTCTTCCACAGAGATTGTACCATTCTGCAGTCCCACCAGCAGCACTTGTCGTTTTCTGTTTTGTGGATAATGGCCTTTCTGTAGGGCATGAAATGATATCTCATTGTAGTTTTGATCTGCATTTCCCTAATAGCCAGTGATGTTGAGCATCTTTTCATGTATTTGGCCGTTTGTATTTACTCTTTGAAAAAAGTCTCCAAGTCTTTTGTCCATTTTTTAAATTGGGTTGCTTATCTTTTGTTCATTGAGTTGTGTGATCTCTTTAAATATCATGGAAATCAAACTCTTATTAGATATGTAGTTTCTGAAGATTTTCTCCCATTTAGTTAGTTGCCTTTTCACCTTCATAATGAAGTCATTTGAACCTCAAAAGTGTTTAATTTTGAGGCGGTCTCATTTATTTTTTTTCTTTCATTGCTCATGCTTTGGGTGTAAAATTAAAGGAACCACCACCTACCAAAAGATCTTGAAGATGTTTCCCTACATTTTCTTCTAGGAGTTTATAATCCATTTTGAGAACATTTTTGTGCTGGCTCTATTTACTTTTCAGAGAACTGAGGTAGTTGATTTTTCATTTTTTCCAGAGTTTTTGTTATCACTCAGAGAGAAAGGCTGTGGTCATCCTATGTTGTTATAGCAGAGATGCAACAAAGCTAGACAATTTAATACTAAAGTTGGTATAGAAAAATAGACATGCATGAATAGCTTAGAGCATTGAAAATGAAAGACTACAGTGAACTAGATCTACCAAATACTGAAACATACTGCAAAACTTCTATAATTAAAACAGTGTGCTACTAGTGCCTGAAAAGACAAGGTGCAGATGGAATAGAACAGCCAGAAATAGGAATAAGACCATATAGAAACTTAGTATATGATATAATTAGCACCTAAAATAACTGGTTCGGGATGGACTATTAATAAATAGAGCTAGTAACCTAAAATAACCATTTGGAGAAAGAATACCTGACACCTATAACCAAACTCTATGCAAGAATAAACCCCAACACTAAATCTGAAGATTGAAATCATTCAAGCACTAAAACAAAACATGGGCACATTCCTCTATAAACTGAATATGCAGTAGCATTTTCTAACTATTTCAAAGTCCTGATGCATTAAAAAATTAATAAATATTACTACTTAAAATTTTAAAAATGCATGACAAATAAAACTATTACAAAATGACTATCTGCCTTTTCAGCAGTATTTCTGGTATTCTTTCCCTGTCTGCCTGCTAATAATATCTTTTATGAGTCTTCAAATAGCTGTATTTATTGAGAATTCAGAATGCTTCATCTTACATGGAACTGGAGCTACATATTTTATTGATACAGAATTCAAGAAAATTCAGGTAATATATAGGCAAAAAGTTGTTCAATCCTGGGGCCATAAGTCCTTGTGGAAGCAGACCGCAGATAAGGAATGAGAAAACTTTGGGGGATGAAGGCATTGTTTTTCACCTTCATTGTGGTACTTATGTACATGTATGTGTCAAAACTCAGTAAACTGGTCACTTAAAATTGGTGACATTTACTGTATGTAAATTATACTACAATAAAGTTGATGTTAAAAATTGAGGGCAAATTTTTCAAAATTGGCAAAAGATATAAGCATGTAATTTACAACAAAGATGAAAAGTGACCTGTGAACAAAAGAAATGATATTTAACGGCATTCATAAGAGAAATGCAAATTAAAATTTCACTGACATTCCATTTCTCACCTGTCAAAAAATTGCACCAGCTAATGAAAATGACTTACTTTATTCAGAGGCTATTAAACTCAATACCATTGAAGCTAAGGCCTGCCAGCTTTTGAAGGGTGGGAGGAAAAGTAATGGAGGCTATCAGGGAGGTTGATTCCTGGGGTGGGTGAGTGATTTACTGAGGTGCACTCAGGGTGGTTTGGTTGCATGGAGGTGGATGAGGGATTTCCTGATGTTGCAGTTAGGACCACTTGATTTGGAAAGTTTTCCTTTGTGGTAATTAGTCTGCCTAGTGGCTGTAAGGCCTGTGGGAAAGTAGGAGAGAGATGAGGAAATGCCTAGTTAGAGCCTCTCAGGCACTTGGGTAGCTGAGGTAAAAGAGAGAGTGGAAGGGGAGGGGGAGGAGCAGGTCGAGGGTGAGACTGATATTTATAATAGTGAGGGTCTAAAGTGGTCCTTGTTCATTTGTTTGTTTGTTTTTTGCTTTTTGCTTTTTACACCCTGCAGTTTGAGTTGTTTTTCTCTGCAGACCCACAGCTGTATGGTAGACAGGTTGGGGGTGGAAGTGGGAGCGGCACAGAGAAGCAAGAACAGATTGGTCTAGAGAAGGAAAACAGTCTTGTTCACATCTACTGGACTGACTAAACAACAACAGCAACCAACATTCACTAGTAGAAGGTTAATAAGACTCTGAGTAAAAAGGCACTTGTTTATACACCTGGTAGGAATATAAACTGTTACAACCCACATAGAGGAGACTTTGGGCAGTATCCAACAAAATCATACCTGTTTACCATTTGATGCAGCAGTCCCATTTATTGAAATTACCTAGAAGTCACATCTCCAACAATGTGAAAATATATAAGCACATAGTTTTCATATCACCATTGTGTGTGAGAGTAAAACATTAGAAACAAATGAATACTCATATATAAGAAATTATATGAATAAATTATGGTACATTCAAAACAGGAAGTTTGATTTTTGGAATAATTTTAATTATCTAAAAATGAAATAAAATAAAAATAAATACAGGGATGGGAAAAAATTCTAAAATAGAATATAAACATAGACAAATTAACATAATTGTATTTTAAATTAATACCATAACCACTGTGAGGGAGAAAATGGCTTTGAATTGTAATTTTAAACCCATTATTTTGACTTTATAACACAGACCAAACAACAAAAACAATTTCTTGTAAACATATATTGAACTATTTTAATAAGTTTGTTGTTTTCAGTATTATATCAGAAACATCTCAAATTAATGACCTCAGGTTTACGTAAGGCAACTAGAAAAATAGGAGAAAATGAAAGCCAAAGGAGCAGAAGATTGTAAATAATAAAGATCAGAATAGAAATTAATGAAAAGGAAATTTAAAAATCAATAAAAAATCAATAAAACCAAAGACTTTGTTCTTTGAGAAGATAATAAAACTAATAAACCTCTAGATTGATGAGGTAAAAAGAGAGATGACACAAATTACCAAGATCAAGAATGAGTGAGGTGACAACTTTACAAATTCTAAAGCCACTAAAAGAATTACAAATGATGATGATTATGCCAAAATTCTACAGTTTAGATGAAATTGATAAATACCTTGAAATAGTCAACCAAATTTCACTCAAGAGGAAATGGATAACCTGAATTGCCCTTCTCTCTTAAAGAAAATGAATTAGAAAATTGCCCTATAAAAATAACTCCAGGCCTACCTAGATGATTTTATGGAAATTTCTACCAAACATTTAAAGAAGAATATAATGCCAACTCTACAAAAACATTTTAAAAAATTGAATAAACAGGAATAATTCCTAACTCCTTCTATAAGGTCAAAATTACCCTGATACCAAAACCTGTCAAAACAAAAGCTACAAATATCCTTCTTGAATAGATGAAATATCCAAAACAAGATCAAATTTAACAATATGCTAAAATGATAATATAGCATGTCAAGTGGGGTTTATTTGAGAAATTCAAGATTGGTTCAAAATTTGAAAAATCAATGTAATTAACAGTGCAAAAATATGCATGAATAATGTATACAGTCCCTTCTCAAAGACTTGCACACAAACTCTCATAGCATCTTTATTGACTATAGCCCAAAATTGGAAACATCACCAACATCCATCACCAGGTAAATGAATAAACATATTTTGGTATATCCATACAGTAGAGTACTACTACAACAATAAAAATGAGTGAATAATTAATACAATCACATGGATGAATCCCAAAATAATTATGCTGAGTTAAATGAGCCCATACAAAGGAGTACTTACTGTATGATTTAATTTGTATAAAATTCTCAAAAATAGAAATGAATCTATAGTGGCAGAAACCATCTCAGTGGTTGCCTGAGAGGTGGGGACCATGCAAGTGTGCAGGGAGGGTGCTACCAAGGGGCATGATGAAAGATTTTGGGGTGATGGATATATTCACAATATTGATTATGGTGTTGATTGCATGACTGTATACTTTGGGCAACACGTCAAATTGTATACTTGCAGTTTGTTGTGTGTCAATTTTATCTCCATAAAGCTGGTAAAAATGGAGAAAGAAAGAGCTAGAGAGTGAGAGAGAAATAAAGAAAGAGAAAGAAGGAAGGAGGCAGGGAGGGAGGGAGGGAGGGAAGAAGGAAGAAAGGAAGGAAGGGAAGAAGGGAGGAAACAAGGAAGGAAACAAGGAAGGAAGGAAGGGAAAGGAAGCCCAAGAGCTGAGCTAGATTGGTTGCCCCCATCACACTCAATTTTCAGATAGTCACACTTGTTTTTACAGGGCCTATTGAGAGTCGGGAGAGGGGAGCATCACTAGACAGGGACGTTACTCTGTAATTCTCTCCACAGGAAATAATGAGTCTCTAGAAATCAAGTTCCATTTTTTATGGTGGAGGCTGGGAGAGGAACAGCTAGAAACTTATATCTTGAGTGAGTGAGTTTTTCCATATGATCATTGAATATTCTTTAAATCATCCCTACAAGAAATTAGTCTTTAGACATGAAGGCCATATCTTCTAGGTCTTATTTTTTACATAGTGTTTCTAAGAGAAATTTGGTCTTCTATAGCATGCATTTTTTCCAAGGTTTGAATCTTTTTTACTTATTCCATACACAGGAGAATAGAGTTTTTGTCATTTTATAAGAATTTAATTTAAGAATATAGAAATGTATGGATGACACTGATTGTGTGTTTGTGTATACCATATATAGTTGATTTGCATAGACCAAGTAATACAGAGCAATTTGCAATCTATTTTATGCTAATATAAATATTTTCTTAAATAAAATAGGTTTTATTTAAGATTTTTTCATCTCATTTGTGTTACTGTGACTCACAATGGAGAATAACAACTGTTCCATGATTCCACTATTAAGTACTTAAAACTTCCTTTTGAGACAGGATTATAATTTTCAATCTTCTGAGTTTAGCTGATGTTCCTCTTCAATTGTTATTTACACATATCGCATATGTTAGCATCAAATACAATTTGTTTTGTACAAATTGTTTCTCTAGTTAGGTAAGATTTTTCTTAATTCAGTCTAATATTGACATATATTTGTTTGGCATACACCAGAAGGCATTAAGTATCAAGAACCAACCTGTGAACCTAGAATCCCATAGTAGGGAAGTAAAAATGAATGGAATTGAAGAAGCTTCAATCCCACCTCAGTGTTTCATTACAAAATGTGATTACAATGTATATCACAGATCTTTGCCACTTGAATTCTACCTGAGATAGTTTTAGCTCTTCATCCTCATAATGTAGATGCAAGGAACTGGATTCTCAAAGGAGGGCTGGTATTCTGTGGTAGACACATGCCTGTGCTTGCACTGGTCGGGAAAACAGAATGGACTTCCTGGTAAGCACAGTTAGCTTAGTTAGTCAGACTGTTCTGCGCTGCATTCACAGGACTTGTTGAGACTGAAGGGCAAATCATGCTGGCTCAGCTTGAAATTTATTTGTTTCTTAATTTAGTAAAATGGCATCTGTGGAAAATCAGTGAAAAGGACAGTAAGGATGGGCAATTTGTGGTAGAAATTGACACCATCTTTTCTGCCCACTGATAAACGAGAGAAAGAGAATGCCAGATATTAGGTAGAAGACTATTGATGTTTAAGCCAGAGTTGGGCAGGGCATGATGGGGAAAGACCTTAGGGTCCATCCCATATCTAGCTGGTGTGCTTGAGAAAAACAAAGAATTCCATGGGAAACAATGTCAGGAAGTAATGTTCAGAAGAGAATTTATTAGATCCATCTCCAAGGAACATGCCCACCACTTAGGAAGTTGAATTGTTGAATGGCAAAGTCATCAGTTACTTAGGAGTTTTTCTAGAATGGTGAAGCTCCATTCAGCAAGCAGCTTCACTGCCCTACCATGTGCTAGACATTCCACTGTTACTAATTTCTTTTTTCATTTTTGTGAAAGTTTACTAATTTGGGAATAATATCTTCTAGAAGAAAGATGTATGGTAGGAGATAAAGAAAGAGGACTTATGAAATCAAGTGTACTATTATGAGCCAAGTATACAATTATTTTTGGAATCACCCATGATGAAGGATTAAGATTATTTACTGGCAAAGCCTAATCTGTTACCACTTACAGTGAGCTAGTTATCAGGGGCAGAGAGGGGTGACTATCAAGTTTTCCCAACTAAAGGTGAAAATAATCTACCCCAGGTTTTCTCAACATGGAAGCAAAATAGGACTATGCAGATTTACTTTGGAAGAGCTTTTAAATTAAATAGGCCTGGACTTCATTAAGGACCTGCTGAATCACAATATCATGGAAAACTTTGCTCAAGGGATAGGTGTGTACATGCATATGTGCGTGTGCATATGTGTTTGCACACAATTCAATAAAAGGTGTAATATCTGGTAGCTGTGGTGAAGGGAAGGAAAAGGGACTGTTAATTTTCAGAAACATAAAAGGAATTTAGTTTCAAGAAATATAAAGAACACTATCGGCATCACCTTTAGTGGTCCTGACCACTACCATATCTCCTTCCAATGACTTTCCTCAGCACATGTTTTACATCCTTATTCCTCAAGCTGTAGATCAAGGGGTTCAGCATGGGGATTACTATGGTGTAGAAAACAGAGGCCACCTTCTCCTGTGCCATGTTGCTGCTGGATGCTGGTTTAAAATACATGAATATGATGGATCCATAAAAGACCCCAAAAGCTGTGAGATGAGAACCACAGGTACTAAAGGCTTTGAACCTGCCTTCAGCTGATGGTATTCGAAGAATGTTGGTGGTTATGAAGACATAAGAAATGGTGATGGCCACAGTTGTGGCTACCACATCAAAGCCACCTACAAATATTACCAGAAGCTCATTGATGTAGATATTGGAGCAGGAGAGCTTTAGGAGAGGAAGAATGTCACAGAAGTAATGGTAGACAACATTGTCCCTACAAAAGGAAATCCTGGTCATGGGTATAGTGTGGGCCATAGCTCCTAAAGTGGCCATGCAATAGACCCAAGTCACCAGCATGCTGCAAACCTTTGGGGACATGGTGACATTGTAAAGCAACGGACTACAGATAGCTACATATCTATCATATGCCATAGCAGTCAGCAGAAAGCACTCAGCAATAGCAAAAACACAATAGAAAAAAAGCTGTGTCATGCATCCAGGGTAGGAAATAACAGTTTGCTCCAATACAAAATTTCCCAACAGTTTGGGGGTAACAACTGAGAAATAAAAGAAATCCAGGAATGACAAATTACCGAAGAAAAAGTACATGGGAGAGTAGTGTTTGGAACTGAATGTGATTATGAGGACCAAACCGAGGTTTGCCACTACAGTGACCACATAGATCCCTAGGAAAAGGAGGAAGAGGGGCAGCTGAAGTTCTGTTCATCTGTCAATCCCTCCAGGACAAACTCAGTCACTCTGGAATAATTTTGTGTGGCCATTTCCTTCAGGAAACAGGATATGAAACTAGGAAAAAGAAAAATCACAGACAGTAAGAAAGCTATTTGCCCATGATTGGCAATTAAAACAGCTTAATATTTGTCAGTAATAAGCTTGGGAATTACATATTTCACTTCAGTACAGTGTTACTTTTAGTCAAAGACCCTCATTAGGTATCCAGAAACAAATAATAAATACAATATGAGACATTTATAATTGGAAAATATCTGAATAGGGCAAAGCTGCCAATAATTTTTGTATCCTCAGCGAATTCATCAGTGTCTGGAACAAACGGGAACTCAGCAATTTAGGCATTGAACTTGAACTACATTTTACAGTGCCGGAACTCTATGTGTTGGTAACGTAAGGTTTTATTAAGATATCAGAAAGTAATTTCAGGGTTACTGCTGGGCCTTTTTTGTGCACTGGATTCTTGTAGCTGATGGAACACAGAGTACTGCTCTAGAAGAAACTGGTAAGGGAAAGCATATTTTAGGGTTAGGATTCCTAGTCTCAAAAGGAAGTGCAGCAGTAGCAGATGTTCTCAGTGCTTGAGCACCAGCCTCCCATGTATGAGGTGCCACGTTCAATCCTTGGTACCTCTTTTTTTTTTTTAAGAAAAAGAAGTGCAGAGCTCATGATGCTCCAAGTGAAGCATTTAATTAATTAATTGAGGTAATTAACAATTTAATTCAATTTATGTCTGGAGTTCTTGATTGAAAAGAGTGAGTATTCATATATTTTTTTTCTTTTTAGTAAGAGCTTTGGATGTAATGTTGGGTGCATCTTAGGAAAACAATGCAGTATAAAACAGAAAAGAAGAAACTTTTTTCTAATGCCACCCACTGCACACCCCACAGTCAACAAAAACGTTTTTCCTCCAATTTCAGTTGCGTCAGGTTAAGTAGTAGCCACACATATTTTGGACAACAAAAGTTTTACTAGAATTTCAATGTATAATTCTCCTAAATAATTCTACTTCACAGTGAATGCTTTAGGAAAATATGCTTAGAATTTGTATCCTGACTTGAATGTTTTCCGTAGTGGCAGACTTGTGGCTCCTACTTAATTTATGTTTTCTTTCTTGTAATATTAGGTAAATTCTTATAGCTTCATGACAAACATTACCTGCCTAGTACTCTGCTGATCTACTTTACAGTGTAATATAATTTAGCACCAAAATTTTTTTAAAAATCAATTGGCTACTACTGGAAATAAAGAAAAAGGAAAGCTCCTTCTTACCATCTCTAAAGCTCAGTTCCTGCTCCAGTTGAGAAGGGCATTTTGCCTTTGAGAGGGGCATTTCTCCTTTCCATATCACATTGGAGAGTTATATGGCTTTTAAGAAACAACTTCTTAGACCGATTATTTCTAAGTTCAGTTACAGCTCTAGCTTGAATGATGCTGTTGTTCTACCCTAAGTGAGCAATAATAATATCCCCTTCCACCTCCAGATTCTGCACAGCCTTTTCTTCTCAAGGGAATATTTTATTAGTTGTTTGCAGGATCTTCCAAGGAGATGGCTGAGTACAACATTCTCTTAGGACTGCAAGATTTGAATCTCAGAGATTCTCAGAGGTAAAATTCTCCCTAGAAGAAAAAAAGCAATGACTAAGTTGTACATGCACTTAGAATAATGGGACTCCCAGAATGTTGGAATTTCTGATGTTCAGTATTAAAATTTCTGTGTTACTTCTTGGAATGAGAAAACTTTTTGCAGAAAAGTAGAATGAGTCTCACCTGGAATGATTGAAAATTTACCACAAACAGATGTGGGACAGTTTGGTGAGGGTGCTCTCACTCTTCTCTGTTTTTGCTCTAAAAATAGAGCATAGTAAATATTTCTTTTAGAGTTTTACCTCTTTTTATCTGTAACTAAATTCAATTAAGATCTATTTTCTCCTGGAAAGTTGAGTAAACTTCCTAGTAGTATAAATGTTAATCCAGATAGGAAGATCTGTCTCCTTCCTAAATATATTCATGACTGGTTTGATGCATTTTTTACAGGAGGATTCTCACACAGTTTATAAGAAGCTGCAGGTGCCTCTCCAAAAATAATCAGATGTTTTGTCTGTTGTCATAGGCTGTCAGAGTCAGTCTATCCTCTGCACACAGTGGCCTTGGCATGCCCAGATACAAATAGTTTCAAGCTCACCTCTAGAGATTTTATTTTCTTGGGGAAAGGGGTTTTTTTTCTCATGAGAAGATTTGGCACTCATAAAAGATATGCTGTGAGATAGCAATAATTTATTTTTTGTGTAAATCCCCACAGAACTTTCCCTATTAAGTCTCATAATACTCAAAGCAACAAGGATTCCCAGACTAATCAGGCAAAACTAATTGCTTTTACCCGTTTCCTATTTCCAACATCGTTAATGTTTCAAATAAGAATTAGCTTGTAGAAAGCTTTTAACTTGCTTTCTACTTTTTTTTTCCTTTATTTTTAAAGGAGCTTTAGATTACATAAATGTTACATCGAAAATATAAGGGATGCCCATATACAAGCAAATAGTGGCTAATATGTTGGAAACAATGGCAAGACACATACACTCCGGAGAATGGAATGTAAACCCTATAAAGATGCAGAAACCTGCTACTTTAGTTAACTTTTTAAAGTGTCCTGTATTCTGTGGGATGCTGCAACATCTCATCCAAAGTTAAGGACAGATAGCTACATCATATAGCCTCTAACACAAAGAAGACCACAGTATTTAACAGACATCTAGAGTTATGAAGGCAACCTCTTACATTCTCAGGAATAAATCTCTTGGGCATATACTAGATTACATGGAAATGTGCTTGCTTTGGGTGGGGCTAGAAGTAGGGAAGGGCCCAATAGCAGGCATCTCTTTATTCCTGCACTTGGGCCATATGATCCAGCAGACTTTATGCTGTTGGGGTTGACAGTGATGGGAAAAGTTCTACTGTGGAGTTCAAGGAAAATCCCAGTGAATCTCCCCATTAGGTTCCTAGGGTTCTGAAACAAGGCCATCCCATGCACATTGGAGAGTTACATGGCTTTTAAAAAACAACTTTTTCAATGTTTTAGGATCTTGGTAAATTTAGAATGTTTACCCATGAAACACCAATTGAGCACACTTCTAGAACTGCCCATTAAGATCTGGGTTGTTCTGAGCTCCATTTCCTAGGTCATAAGGGGCCAGCAGATGGAAATAATACATTAAATTTCAATTCTAATGGAACCAGAGGTTATTAGTATGATGCTTGAATGGTTGTCCCAGACCTCCATGTCATCCAACTCTCTTGCGCCTGTGTTGCTTTCCCCACTATTATCTATGGCCATATCTGTGTTCTTCTATGGCCAGCTGAAGGAGATGGGACCATCCTGAACAAGGCTTATGGATGGGTCTACAAAGTGGGTTGTTGTGGTTTCGCATTATGTACCCCAGAAAAACATGTTCTTAAACTTAATCCATTCCTGTGGGTATGACCTCTTGCAAATAGGGCCTTTTTTTAACCAATTTTATTGATACATATTAATTAAGTGTACAATTCATCCAAAGTGTACAATCAGTGGCATTTGCTATAATCACATAATTGTGTGTTCACCACCTCAATCATTATTAGAGTATTTCCATTATTTGAATAATAATAATAAACAAAAACAGACTAACTAGAAAATTTCTCACCTCTCAATCTCTCTGTGCTTCCCCCACTGTGCATAGCTGCTGTTTCTGGCCAGTAAAATATTCAAACAAGCAAATATAAATGGTTGACAATAAAACATGATTTATAATGTTAATGCTAAACCTGCTTTTGATACTCTATTTCCAAAGCTTTTTTTTTTTAGCTACCAGCACTGGGGATTGAACCTGGGACTATGTATGTGGGAAGGCAACACTCAACCACTGAGCCACATCAGCTCCCCTAAGTTGGTTTTTTCATTTGTTTGCTTGGTTTTTGTTTTTTGTTTTTTTGTTTTTGTTTTTAGGAGGCACCGGGAACTGAGCCCAGGACCTCTCATGTGGGAAGCAGGCACTCAACTGCTTGAGCCACATCTGCTCCCTCCAAAACTTCTTAAGGCCACTAGTTGACTCTATTTCAAATTTACACTTTTAACATTAAAGAATAACTTAAAACTTCACAGATTCAAAGATTACCACATCAGATTTTTGAATGTGGTGATACTGGATGCAAAGAAAAGCAATTTCATTAATCTGTACCATTATATTATACTTATGATTCATTGGCTAGTTGTTATAGTTTACCCATTTTATATTAAAATGTTTATTTCTTCTTAATTGTTGAAATATATTTTCATTGAGTATAGAATTCTAGTTTGACAGTCATTTATTCTTCAGTAAATTAAAGGTGTTACTTCACTCTTCACTGATTTATATTGTTTTATAATGTCTGTTGTCATTCTTACATTCATTTTTTGTATGTCACATGTATGTCAAGTGGTCAAGTGACTTTTTTCCCCCTCTGGTTGACTTTAATATTTTCTACACGTTTTCTTGATATTTTCTCTGCATCGACTTTGTATTAGTCAGGGTTCTCTCAGGAAACAGAATCAACAGGAGATATCTGTCAATAATATGAGATTTTATGAGTCTCTCACGTGACCGTGGGGATGCGCAAGTCCAGGCTCCACAGGCAGACTGCAAACCAGGGACTCCGATGAAAGTCCAATGAAAGGTCCTTGATGAGTTTCTGGGAGAAGTTGGCTGTCCAAAGACGAGTTGGGAAATTCTCTCTGAATGTTGAAATCACTTCCCCTTTTAAGGCATTCAACTGATTGGATAAAAGCGTCACCCATTGCTGATGCAATCTCCCTGATTGATGCAAACGTAATCAGGCATCCACACAGTAAACTCACTGGTGACTGAAGTCCATAAATGCTCTTGTATTACAATTAGCCCAGTGCTTCCTTGACCAAACACCTGGACACAGTTACCTGGCCAAGTTGACACATTAGCCTAACCATCACAGTCCACCCCTTGTCAACTCGGCAACCATAAACATTACCTTAAACCATACTTAGTCTGTAAGTAAAAACAATAACAGACAAGCATACATATATAATTCCTTCTAACAGTGTTCAACTTGCCTGCATACAACTGAAAAAACCATTAATTCCCTACAGAATAGGGTGCAAGTCCTTGGATAATATTCACTCCTAATCTTGACATCCTTAAATATTATGACATGAAAAGAATAAAACTATTCATATGATAGGGGAAAAGGTTGGGGAAGAAAACAAATTCATTTTTTGTACATATACAATCATACTCATAACGAAACAAGGAAGAAAGATTCATGACTATTACAGCCCACATTTCTGTAACAGGTCATGTGTTCGAATTTCATATTTATCACTACCTTCTTCCACTACCCATTCCATGTTCCCGTTACCTTCAGCAAGCACTTTAGCTGGCTGTGGTTCTTTGCCTGGTGGGGTGACCCAAACTTTCATTCCCAAAGATTCTGGGCCATTGTTAGTCCTGCTTGGATTGGTTTGTTGCAGTTTTCCATTGACTTTAATCACAGGGCATGGCAGTACTAAGAGATGCCCTAGAGGATCTCCTGTATTCCAGACAAACTCTTCTTTACCCCCATTATGTAGATATAATAAAATTTCCCCTTGATAGTCAGGATCAATCACCCCAGCCAGTACAGTAATTCCTTCTTTGCCTGTTGATTCACAGGTAAGAGGAGCCCAAAGTGGCCAGGTGGCAGTCTTAACTTCCAATTCAATGGAATCATTATTGTGTTCTCTGGTGGCAGCACTCCTCCTTTTGGGACTAAAACCTGTAGACCATCAGAGCTTAAGTTTGCAGGGACAGGAAGCAAAATTTTTCCTAGTGGGTCACCAGGGGTAATAGTGAGTGGTGCCACTCCCTTTTCCACCCCTTGATTCCTGGACCCATGAATCCTGGTTATGGGAGAAACAGCACCATAGAGTGGACACTGATTTAGAACATACACAGCCTCCTGGAGAACATTGCCCCAGGCCTGCAAGGTATTGCCACCTAGTTGGTGCTGTCATTGAGTCTTCAAAAGGCCATCCCACCATTCTATTAATCCAGCTGCTTCAGGGTGATGGGGAACATGGTAAGACCAGTGAATTCCATGGACATGTGCCGATTCCCGCACATCATTTGCTTTGAAATGGGTTCCTTAGTCAGAAGCAATGCTGTGTGGAATGCCATGGCGGTAGATAAGACATTCAGTAAGGCCACAGATGGTAGTTTTGGAAGACGCATGCCGTGCAGGAAATGCAAACCCATATCCAGAGTATGTGTCTATTCCAGTTAAAACAAATTGCTGCCCCTTCCATGGTGTCAGTGGCCCAATGTAGTCAACCTGCCATGCCACCGGGTAGCAGGCTGGTCACCTCAAGGAATGGTGCCATATCAGGGGCTGAGTGTGGGTCTCTGCTGCTGGCAGATTGAGCATTCTACAGAAGCTGTAGCTAAGTCAACTTTGTTGAGAGGAAGTCCATGCTGCTGAGCCCATGCATAACCTCCATCCCCACTTCTATGGCCACTTTGTTCATGAGCCCATTGGGCTTTGACAGGAGTAGCTGGGGAAAGAGGCTGAGC
The DNA here is from genome assembly GCA_029593785.1 of Cabassous unicinctus. Classification (NCBI taxonomy): domain Eukaryota; kingdom Metazoa; phylum Chordata; class Mammalia; order Cingulata; family Chlamyphoridae; genus Cabassous; species Cabassous unicinctus. The sequence continues at coordinate 38,818 of JAQZBX010003411.1, forward strand.
ATTAGCCACAGAGCGGGTCTTCTTATCCACTTGATTATTAAACTCTTCCTCTGCTGATGTCACCCCCTGGTGAGCATTCACATGGGACACAAATATGTTCATGTTTTTTGCCCACTCAGAAAGGTCTATCCACATATCTCTTCCCTAGACCTCCTTGTCACCAATTTTCCAATCATGTTCCTTCCAAGTCCCTGACCATCCAGCCAAACCATTGGCAACAGCCCATGAATCAGTATACAAACACACCTCTGGCTATTTCTTCTTCCAAGCAAAACGAACAACCAGGTGCACTGCAAGAAGTTCTGCTCACTGAGAGGATTTGTCCTCACCACTATCCTTCAAGGATGTCCCAGAAAAGGGCTGCCGTGCTGCAGATATCCATTTTCGGGTGGTACCTACATATCGTGCAGAACCATCTGTAAACCAGGCCCGAGTTTTCTCATCCTCAGTCAACTGATTGTAAAGGACTCCCCAAGAGTCCAAAGCTGTGGGCTGGGAAAGAGAAGGTAACATGGCAGGGGTAGTGACCATGGGCATTTGGGCTACTTCCTCATGTAACTTACTTGTTCCTTCAGGACCTGCCCAAGCCATGTCTCGTATATTCCACTTTATTATGGAGTGCTGCTGTGCACGCCCGACTTTATGGTTTGGTGGATCAGACAATACCCGGCTCATGATAGGCAACTCAGTTCTCATGGTAACTTGATGGCCTATGGTTAAGCATTCAGTCTCTACTAAGGCCCAGTAGCAAGCCAAGAGCTGTTTCTCAAAAGGGGAGTAGTTATTTGCAGAGGATGGCAAGGCTTTGCTCCAAAATCCTAAGGGTCTGTGTTCTGATTCCCCTATAGGGCCTGCCAAAGGCTCCAGACAGCATCTCTATTTGCCACTGAAACTTCCAGCACCATTGGATCTGCTGGATCTTATGGTCCAAGTGGTAGTGCAGCTTGCACAGCAGCCTGAACCTGTCACAGGGCCTTCTCTTGTTCCAGCCCCCAATCAAAACTAGCAGCTTTTCTGGTCACCCTGTAAATGGGCCAGAGTAGCACACCCAAATGAGGAATGTGTTGTCTCCAAAATCTGAAGAGGCCAGCTAAGCATTGTACCTCTTTTTTGGTCGTAGTAGGGACCAACAGATGCAACAGATTATCCTTTACTTTAGAAGGGATATTTCCACATGCCCTACACCACTGGACACCTAGAAATTTCACTGAGATGGAAGTCCCCTGTATTTTTGTTGAATTTATCTCCCATCCTCTCTCATGCAAATGCTTTACCAATAAGTCTAGAGTTTTTGCTACTTCTTGCTCAGTAGGTCCTGTCAACATGATATCATCAATATAATGGACCAGTGTGATGTCTCATGGGAGAGAAAGACGATCAAATTCCCTGTGGACAATATTATGACATAGGGCTGGAGAGTTGATATATCCCTGAGGCAGGACAGTAAACGTATACTGCTGGCCTTGCCAGCTGAAAGAAAACTGTTACTGGTGGTTCTTACTAATGGCAATTGAGAAAAAAGAGTTTGCCAGATTAACAGCTGCATACCAGGTACCAGGGAAAGTGTTGATTTGCTCAAGCAATGATACCACATCTAGGATAGCAGCTGCAATTGGAGTCAACACCTGGTTAAGTTTACGATAATCTACTGTCATCCTCCAAGATCTGTTTTCTGCACAGGCCAAATAGGAGAGTTGAATGAGGATGTGGTGGGAATCACCACCCCTGCATCCTTCAGATCCTTGATGGTGGCACTAATCTCCGCAATCCCTCCAGGAATCCAGTATTGCCTTTGATTTACTATTTTGCTAGATAGCGGCCGTTCTAGTGGCTTCCACTTGGCCTTTCCAACCATAATAGCCCTCACTCCATAAGTCAGGGACCCAATGTGGGGTTTCTACCAGTTACTGAGTATGTCTATTCCAAATATACATTATTCTGGAACTGAGGAAATAACCACAGAATGGGTCCACGGACCCCTTGGTCCCACTGTGAGATGGACATGAGCTAAAACTCCATCAATCACATGACCTCCATAAGCCCCTACTCTGACTGGTGGACCACAGTGAAGTTTTGTGTTTCTTGGAATTAATGTCACTTCTAAGCCAGTGTCTAATAATCCCCTAAATGTCTGATCATTTCCTTTTCTCCAATGCACAGTTACTCTAGCAAAAGGCCATAGGTCTCCGTGGGGAAAGGTGGGAAGAAGATTAACAGTATAAATTTTTGGCAGTTTAGCAGGTTCCTTCCCCAAGGGGACCTGGCCTTCTCCTCATTCAGGGGGCTCTGGGTTTGTAAACTGTCTCAAGTCTGGAAATTGGTTAAGGTGCCGTGATTCTCTGTGTCTGTAATTTGAGTTAGGGTTCTGTTCACTTGACCTAGATCTCTTCTGCTTATACAGATCCAGAAGAAATTTAGTAGACTGCCCATGTATTTCACTTCTAGGTACCCCATGATCTATTAGCCAATGCCGTAACTCCATGCGACTCAGACTATTCTGCGTGCTGCTTTGATTCTGCCTTTCATTGCGGTAGCCACACCCACCTTGCCTTTGGTGATTAACTGCTCATACTTGACTTTTACTGGACCGAGATCCGATCATCCCCATAATGTTTAAGGATTCCAATTCCATTACAGCCCTCCGTACAGTAATATCTGGACTACAGAGAAGAGCAACCACAGAGCTCTTCAGAGAAGATGGCGTTAGTCTTACAAATTTATTCCTCACAGTCCTGGTTAAAGGTGTGTCCTCTGGAAATTCCTGGGGTGGGTGGGCAGGTCTCAAATGGTAAATCCATTCTAGCATTTCAATGTCTCTAAGCCTTTGAATCCCCTCATCTACTCTATACCAGGGCAAATCGGGCATCTCAACCTTAGACATGCTAGGCCTTCTTTTGGTCCATGTTTCAGTCAGCCACCCAAACAAACTGTTAGAACCCTTTCTTACCCCTCGAGCTACAGCGTTGAATCCAGAATTTCTGCTTAGTGGGCCCATATCAATAAATTCAGCCTGATCCAACTTTATATTCCTTCCACCATTATCCCATACCCTTAGTATCCATTCCCACACATATTCCCCTGATTTCTGTCTATATAAATGGGAAAACTCATGCAGTTCTTTGAAAGTGTACTTCCTCATGAGCCACACTTTGTATTTCACCTTTGGGGGCTTGTTGTGATTTTAGTCTAGTAACAGCTCTTGAAGACAAGAGGGGTGGTGGGGGTGGGTAAGGAGAAGGATTAGAAATGTCTTGCAAGCTACTGACCTCAGGTCATTCCTTTGCATTTTCTTCTGGTGAGACAGGATTAATCTCTTCAAGCAGGGGTTGGAAAGCAGATTCCTCAGGGCAGACTGGAGGTTGAGCAGTGCATGCTGGAGTTTGACTTGTACCTTCCTAGTGGCTGGGAGGAGGTCCAGACTCTCTGGGGCAGGCTGGACACTGGGCAGTGCATGCTGGAGTTTGGCTGTACCTGCCTCAGGGCTGGGAGGAGGTCCAGACTCCCTGGGGCAGGCCAGAGGCTGGGGGATTCAGGCTTCAGTTTGGCTGGTACCCACCTCGGGGCTGGAAGGAGGTCCAGACTACCTGGGTCAGGCTGGAGGCTGGATTATACAAGGTTGACAATGTGTGGTCTCCACAGGGCAGGCCATTGCAGGTTCATCTGCTAACGTCTCAGCAGAATTTAGGGTTCCAATGTCCCCACCAATATTATCATCATCCCATATGTCTCCATCCCAATCTTCGGGGTTCCACTCCTTTCCAATCAATGCATTCACTTTAATTGCAGAAACCCTGTGGCATTGAGATTTTAGTTTCCTCTGTAATTCTGCTACTCAATGAGAGTCTGGGTTTGATTTTCAGATATCTCAAGTCTGTGGCTACAGGAGACAAGATTTTCTTTCAGGGCACACATAGCAAGTTTCACATCATTCATGTGGCATTTAAGTTTCAAATTTGAATGCTTTAGCTCATCTCTTTCTTTTGTAACTGTATCCAGAGTATATAGGAGGAGCCAGCCAACATCATTATACCTTTTGACTCCACAAAATTCTGTTAAGGTGCTAAAAACACTCTCACCCAAATCCTTGCTAATTATCAGCGTGGAAGTAGGGGAATCCAGTGATGCTATTTTGTGTATCTCTATTGCCAGCTCACGCCATGGACTGTTAGCAAACTCTTCATTATTGAAAAGGGAGTCATTAGTACCTGTGAGTCCAGTTGGAGTAGAGAACCAATTGCAAAACTCCCAGAACCACCTCAGACATCCCATGTTTAAGACTCTGTTCCTCAAGAACCACTCCTGGTACCAAGCTGTATTAGTCAGGGTTCTCTCGGGAAACAGAATCAACAGGAGATATCTGTCAATAATATGAGATTTTATGAGTCTCTCACGTGACCGTGGGGATGCGCAAGTCCAGGCTCCGCAGGCAGACTGCAAACCAGGGGCTCCAATGAAAGTCCAATGAAAGGTCCTTGATGAGTTTCTGGGAGAAGTTGGCTGTCCAAAGACGAGTTGGGAAATTCTTTCTGAATGTTGAAATCACTTCCCCTTTTAAGGCATTCAACTGATTGGATAAAAGCGTCACCCATTGCTGATGCAATCTCCCTGATTGTTGCAGATGTAATCAGCCATCCACACAGTAAACTCACTGGTGACCGAAGTCCATAAATGCTCTTGTATTACAATTAGCCCAGTGCTTCCTTGACCAAACACCTGGACACAATTACCTGGCCAAGTTGACACATTAGCCTAACCATCACAGACTTCTTCGAGGTTCTTGAATTTGAAGGTTTGTAATTTTAACAAATTTCAAAAAATTTGGCCGTCACTTATTCAGTTATTTTTTTCTGATCCTCTCCTTCATTGGAATTCCAATTATCCATGTATTAGACCACCTGAAGTTGTGTCATAGTTCAGTAATGCTCTGTTCCATATTTTGTATTTTTATTGTTTGTGTTTCCATTGTTATTCCTTGAATTTCAGTAATTTTTATTTCTTCTGGGTCCAATCTGATCTTAATGCCAATCACAGTATTTTTTAGTATACATGTGGAATTTTTCACATCTTGAAATTCTAATTTGGATTTTATATCTCTTTCATATATTTACTCAGCATGCTATTTCTTTCCTCTACCTCCTTAAACAAATGGGATATGTTGATAATAAGTGCTTTATTGTCCTGATATAGTAACTTTAGCATATGTGTTATTTCTTTGTGTTTTTCTACAATTTGCTGTTTTCTTTTTCATGGGTTGGATTGTCCTACTTTGCTCATTTGATTTTAACTTAATTTCATGATCCTTTATTGTTTTTTTATTTGACACATCAAATTAACCATATAGTTAAGTTTAAATTACTCACATTGAAATTTACTTTTGTCCTATTTGGGGATTTAGATGACTGAACACCTAGGGGCTCAATCTGTATCAAAGATGAGTCTTAGGTACTGCCTGATGTCTAAGCAGGTTTATTTAAGTAGCATCTCACAAAAGTAAGAGAGGGAGCATGTTGGTTCATGGGTACTTTACAGCAGAGGTTGTGGTACCAACTGACCAGGAAGGTCTCCATCTGGAGGTGACGCTCAGAATTTGGGAAGACCCTCTGTTTCTTATACTGCATTTCATCTACTTGTAGTTACAGGGACAGAGACCCTCTTGGTCAGTCAGTTGTCCATCCCCCAGATGGTAAACTGTCCATGACACAATATGTTTTTGTAGTTATTTTTGTAAGAGCACTGTTTAAATAAACCTGTTTAAATGTTAGACAGTGATTAAGACTCATCTTTGATTTAGATTGAGTCAAGGGAAAATGCCACCCCTGGGCTCTATCCCCCAACGCCTCAAACACGACAATGTGTTGGGCCTTCTTGGCTGAGGTGGGATCCCTGAGAGTGAGGAGTTTGAGGCAGAATGGCTGTAGGGTCTTTTGACTTTTTTTTTTAATGTAGCTCAGAAATTTGATGGAGTTGGCAGGCATCTGTATTTTGTGACAAGCGATTGCCCATCTCTGCTGGGTCAAGAGGTTGATGGTCAATGTGAGGGCTTATTTTGTTTCATCTTTTTGTTTACTGGCCAAGGGTTTGTTACATAGCCTTGGTAAGGTTGTGGTACTTAATGGTCGGCCTCTATTTTTACCCACACCTTAAGTAAAGGCCAAACTGGTGAGTTAAAAGGTGAGATGGTGAGTTTTAGAATACCCACCTCTATCATGTCATGAATATTGTGCATATTTTTTGTGTCCTGTTTGAATTAATATTATGGAGGACTTTGGGGCTCTTTATGGCTTTCAGTGGGCACACTCAATTGTCTTCTCAAAGGATTGGGTTCGGTGTGTGTGGAGAACCCGAGAATCAGATCATCCATATCATTATAGGAAATGGCAGCAGGAAGATGCACAGCTGTGTTATCTGGCCATGGGAAGAGGATAGGTGTTATCTTCATGGTACCCATGGCAACTGTCTCAATGTTGCCCCTCCCAGTCCATCAATGGGCACTGTAGGGCCGGTGCTTTGCACTGGTGAAGACCATGTACTGTCTAATAAGGCCATGTAATTTTGTAGGTTTGGGATCCCCAAAATAACATGAGCTTGGTACACAGGGAATTTTCATCGGGGGGAGGGGGGTACCTGGGGATGATGCAGGATCTCTAGGGCAAGATATTATTTAGTCTGGTAAATACCTTCAAGTAGAACAACTTTGTAAGAAACTACCAAATTGTTTTCTGTATCATTTTGCATTCCCTCTGGTTACGCGTGAGAATTCCAGTAGCTCTACATTCTTACCAGTACTAGATATTGTCAGTTTTTAAATTTTATTTTATTTAAAATTTTATTCATTCTAATAGGTTTGTAATGTTATCTCATTGTAGTTTTATTCTGTGTTTCCCTACTGAAAAATGATATTTGAGTATCTTTACATGTGTTTATTTGCAATCCTATGTCTTTTTGTTAAATGGTTTATTCCCATGTTGCTCATTTTTTTATTGGGTTGTTTGTCTTCTTATAGTCAAGTTTTAAGTGTTCTTCATATTTTCTGGATGTAGGTAATTCATTGGATATATGATTTCAAATATTTTTCTCCCAATGTGTGGCCTGTATATTCTTTCTTTTTTTAAATTTTTGTATTTAAAGAAGCTTCAGTTTACATAATTGTTACATAAAAAACATAGGGGTTGCCCATATGCCCCACCCCCACATTAGCAACATCCTTCATTAATGTGGTACATTTGTTACAATTGGTGAACACATATTGAAGCATTGCTACTAATGGTGGACTAGAGTTTACGTTATAGTTTACACTCTAATGGAATATTACTCAGCTATAAGAAGGGATGCAGTATTAACACATGGGATAACATGGATGAATCTTGAAGACCTTACGTTCTTTCTTTTATTATCTTTCTCACAGAGGAATCGGCTTTAATTTTGATAATCTCCAATTTAACATATTTTTTGATTGATGGATTGTGATTTTGGTGTCTTATCTCCCGAATCTTTGCCAAACCCTATGCCACAAAGATTTTCCCATTTGTTCTCTTCCAAATGTCTTACAGATTTATGTTTTATGTTTACATCTATGATTCACTTACATATTATTAGAGAAGTTGTATTATTTCAGAAAAATCATGCTGTAACTCTGGAGTTTCCATAAAATTCTCCCCTCTATACACCCAGTTTTCCCTTTTAACACTTCGCCGTAATGACATTAGATGAAACAATATTATTAAAATTATACCATTAATTATGACATAGTTTATATTAGGGTTTACTGTTTGTATTCTAAAGTTAAATTTTCTATTTATAATTTTTAAAAATTCTACTAACACATATACAAGCCAGTTTCCAATTTATCTCCTTTCATGTATAAAATTCAGTGTTGTTATTACATTCACAATGTTGTGCTACCATCCCCACAGTCCATTCCCAAAATTTTCCATCTCCCCAAACTGAAATTCTATACAAATTAAGCATTAACTTCCCATTTTCTACCCTCACCCTGGTCCTGGGTAGCATGTTTTCTAGTTTCTGGCTCTATGAATTTGTTTATTCTAATTATTTCACTTAAGTTAGATCATATAATATTTTCCTTCTGTGTTTGGCTTATTTTACTCCACATGATATCTTTAAGGTTCATGCATTTTGTTACATGTATCAGATCTTCATTCCTTTTAATAACAAAATATCATTCCATTTTATGTATATACCATATTTTATTTATCCATTCATCTGTTGAAGGACATCTGGGTTATTTTCACCTTTTGGCTATTTTGAATACTGCTTCTGTGATACCTGCTTTCAAAGGTTTTGGTTACATACCTAGAAGGGGCATTGCTGGGTCATATGGTCATCCTAAGGTTAAGTTTCTGTGGAAATAGTTCTGCTAAACTATTTTTCATAAATGGTTGAATCATTTTACATTCTCACCAATAATGAATTTGTAGTTCTCTCCAACATTCATTATTTTCTTTTTTTTAATATTAGCCATTTTAGAGGTATGAAATAGTATCTCATTGTGGATTGAATCTGCATTTTCCTAATGGCTAATTGTGATGTGCATCTTTTTATGTGCCTACTGGTCATTTGTATATCCTTTTTGGAGAAATTTCTATGTAAGACTTTACCATTTTTTAATTGGGTATTTGTGTTTTTGTGGTTGAGTTGTAGTATTTGTTTATATATTCCATATATTAATTCTAATAGGATATGTGGTTGCCAAATATATTCTTCCATTCTGTAGTTTTACTTTTTACTTTAATTCATGATGAAGTCCTTTGATGCAAAAAAGTCTTACATTTTTATAAGGTCCATTAATCTATTTTTTGTTGTTCTTCTTGCTTTTGGTATAAAGTCTAAGAAATCATTGCTTAACACAAGCCCTGATGATGCTTCCTTATGTTTCCTTCCAGGATTTTATAGTTTGTTTTTATATGTAGGCATTTGATCCATTTTGAATTAATTTTTATATGGTATGAGGTAGGGGTATGTATGTCTTCATTCTTTTGCTAAACGGTACCCAGTTTTCTTAGCATGATTTAGTGAAGAAACTATTCTTTCCATATTGAGTAGACTTGGCACCTTTGTAAAAAATCAGTTGGCCGTAGATGTGTGGGTTTATTTCTGAACTACTAATTTTATTCCATGATTCATTTTTAATGGTGAAATAAGGATAGAAGTAGTTGTTTTGCTGCTGTTTTTCTCCTCCCCCCTTTCCCTTCTCTTCTTTCTCTTTCTCTTCCTCCTCCTTCTTCTTGTTTTTATGGATACCTAGTTGTTCCAGTCACACTGTTTTAGGAGCATGTCATTTTGCCTTTGTACTTTTGTCAAAATTAACTGAATCTATATGTGGGTTGGCTTATGGACTCTGTATTCTATCTACCTTTTTGCCAATACCACACTCTCTTGATTATTGTAAAATTATATTAAGTCTTGAAATCAGATGATGTGAGTCCTCCAACTTTGTTCTTTTGGTGAATTGTTTTCGGTCTTTTTGTTCCTTTGGCTTTTCATGCAAATTTGAGAATCAGCTTCATACAAAACATCCTAAAGTAATTGCATGGCACGTGTACATTAGTTTAGAGAGGATGGTTATCTTAACAATAGTGAATCTGCCAATCCATATACATAGTTTATCTTCTCATTTATATAAGTCTTCTTTAATTTCTTTCATAAGCATTTTGCAGTCTGCAGTGTATAGATCAACCACATGTTTTAATTCAATTTATACCTAAATCTAATTGGTGATGTTGCAATGGTATTGATTTTTAAATACTTAAATTTCCATTTTGCATTGCTACTTATATAGGAATATCATTGACACTACATTCTGTACCTTTGCTTTACTCATTTATTACAATAGGGATTTTTAGGTTAGTTGGGATTCTCTTCATAGGCAATCATTTTATTTGCTTATAGATATAATCTTATTTCTTCTCTTTCTATCCATTTGCCATTTATTTCTTTTTCTTGCCTTATTGAATAGTTTATGACCTCTGGCAAAAAAACTATATTCTTATATTGGAAATCCTTACTTTGTTTCTGATCTTCATGTGAAGGAAACTTTCCCTTTAAGTTTCAAATTACCTGTTGAAGTTTGTAGAGGTGCTTTTTAGGTGAATAACACTGATTTATATTGAGAAATTCGCCCAGTTTTTCATTCCTGAGATATACTTTATTTCTCACTATGTATAATTCTTTCTCTATATTAGTAGATTCAATTTTTGTAGTTTGTTAAAATTTTTGAGTTTACATTCATGGAGGGTATTGGTCTCAGTTTTCCTTTCCTTTAACTGCATTGTCTGCTTTTGATATCAGAATAATGCTTGCTTCATAGAATTACAATTTTTCCCTCCTCTTTAATTTTTGAAGAATTTTTTGTAAAATTGGTATTATTTCTTCTGTAAATGTTTGGTGGAATTTCACAGTAATATTGTCTGGGCCTGAAGTTTTCTTTGTGAGAGACTTTATAACTGAAAGTTCAATTTCTTTGATAGTTATATGACCATCCTGGTTACCTATTTCTTTCTAAGTGAGTTTTGTGTATTTCAGTGTGTATGACAGGATTATTGGTATACATTTGTTCATATTATACACCCTTAATTTCCTTTTAATGCCATAGGATCAGTAGCAATGTCCTCTCATAGTTTTCATATTGATAACTTGTCTTTGCTCATTTTAGCTAGCTAGAGGATTATCACTTCTGTTGATCTTAAAATATAGGTTTCTTATTTATTGTTTTTATATAACGTATTTCTGTTTCATATTTTATTGCTTTCTGCTGTCATCTTTATATTTCCGTTTTTCTACTTATTTTGGGTTTAAACATGCAGTTCTTTACGCAGTTTCATAAGATGAAAGCTTGAGTATTTGATTTGAGACCTCTCTTTTCCAGTCAAAGCACTTAGCAGCCACAAATTTCCCTATTAGCCCTTAATTAACTATATTACAAATATTTTCATATGTTCTATTTACAGCTTCACTGACTACAAAATACTTGATTATTTCTTTTTATATATTTCACTATTTTTTCATATTAGAGTATATAATATTAAATTTCATCATTTATGATTGCTTTGTTATGACCAAATTAACCCTGACATAAACTTTTGCCATTTAAAAATACAAAGAACATACTGATTGTTCAACTACTTTTTTATATATACTTTAATTCTCATACAGTGCTTATAATTAGGAGATACTGTATGTACATTACCCTCTCATATTATGCTTATTAATCTAATGTTCGGAGGGTAGAAAAATGTCAACATATTTTCATTGAAATTCCATCTCCAAAAACTGCCCATGGACATATTAAAACACTGTTCCTTCTAACTATAAACTTGTAGTATATTCTTCTGTAAAATATATAATTGTATTCACATAACAATAGTTATGACAAGTCAATAATATCATTTCAAAAAAGGATGGCAACAAATGAGACCAAAAGTCTGGCAACAGAAGAGACCAGAGCATTTAATAATCATTTGAGAACATCACATAAACTTAGATGTTTTCCATTTTCCAGGTGGAAAGAACATGCACAAAGTTTTTTAAAAGACAGTTGTCAGGACTGCATGGAAAATTGGCTAATATGCTGTCAGATATGTTGAAAGAAGATCAATGCCACTGAGGAAACTACTGAGAGAGGAGTCAAGAATGCAATCCAGGAGAAATAACATCTTCCTAATAAAAATTCCAGAATAAGTAAAGAAGGAATATGGAGGGAAAACAATAAACAAGCAAAGAAACAAAATGATAGAAGGAAACTTCTGTGACTGAAAACTTGAATCTTAAGTTTGGAAGAGACCATCAAAAGCAGAGATAATCAAACAAAAATTTGCATGCCTAGTTATAAACTCCAGGGTAAGGAGAATACCTTCTGAGCCTCCAGAGAGAAACTGTAAGCCATCTGCAAAGGAATGAGAACTAGACCAACATCAAACTTCTTGTCAGCACACTATGCTCTAGTAGTCAGATCATTTTCAAATTTTAAAGGACAAAAAATTATGCACATTTTAAAAGTGTTAAGAATGCAAGGATATAAATCAGAAAAATAATGTATCAAAGGTGCATTATTTGCTTTTAAATACAAGAAAAAGTATGCTAACAGTGTGTATTTAGATACAAGAAAAGTACTGATTAAAAGCAATAAAAAGTAAAATCACAAGTCACATTTTCTGAATGTAACATAATAAAATATTAAATTAGTTAGAAGGTATACAAGGAAGGAAACCTTCACGCAATTATTCAGAACAGGAAAACAAAACAAAAATTAAAACAAAAAGCTATGGAGAAAAAAAATGCCAGAGAAAACATTTTTTATTAAAGCATGTTTAAGATGGTCTGCGATAGAGACATTGCCTTATTTTAAAAGATTGAAATTAAATTAAGCATTCAATATCAGAAGAGAGAAAATAAAGAGGATAAAGCAAAAAAGAAAGATGATCACTAAATAGAGTTAAAATCACCAAATAATCAATTAGAAGTTTGGTCCTTAAAAATAATAATAACAAAGCCAAGGCAGAAATTACTGGAAAAATATAAGTAGATAGTTTTAGCAATCAGAAAGGCAATATAATTATAAATATATTAGAGAAAAATGAGAAAATACTACAAATAGATTTAGTTGAAATTGATAATTTAAATACAAATATAAATTTCCAAAAATGACAAAAAATTAGGACCAACTGAAATAATGAATAGCTATAAAAACTGAGAACTCTAATCAGTATTTCATCCACCCCAGAAGAAGCACAAGGTGGATTGCTTATTGTTGACTTCAAGTGAACCTTCAGGGAACAGATTATTCCTGCATTATTTAAATTCTTCCCAAGCACAAGCAAAAGGTAGAAAAGTCTTAGTCAATACTCTGCCGGTATCATAACCCTGATGAAAAAACTAGACAAAGGCAACAAAGTGAAGATAGACCAAATAGTCACCAATTTCATTCATGAATATAGATAAAAAGTTCTAAATAAAATAGTGTGTATTAAATTATTATAGAACATAAATTATTCCATGAATGAAAAGCACTTTCTTTTTTGAAACACTATATACCAATACCAAAAAAAATGAGCATGTACAAGTCCCTCCAAAATTTTCTCATGCTTCTTTGTAATCTCTACCTCTAAACCTTCTCCCAACTATCCCAAGGGAGCCATGGATATGCTTTCTGCCATTTTAGATTAGGTTTGCATTCTCAAGAATTTTATATTTTATATATTCTCAAGAATTATATATTTATAAACCATATGATGATATCATATGGTTTATAAATATATGAAATATGATTTCTCTTTTTATGTGAAGGCCATTTATTAACAGAAAATAATTTGTGGAGTTCTGTTCACAGAGAGCAACCACAGCGACCTCCCTTCCTGTGGGTACTGTTAGAGGGGATGGTGGTGACATCCTCAATTGGTCAGATCTTTATTCCCGAATGTGCAAGGTCTCTGAGGGCTGACTGGGCCCTAGGTCCAGGGGTCTTGTTCCTATTTCCTTCTGTGATCTTGAGTTTAATATATAAGACAGTGTTACATGGCTCCTTGCACCTTGGGGCCACATCTTGGGCAGCCAAAATGGCAGTGTAAGACGAGTACTCATTTGGTCAGCGTTCACCATCATCCCAGTCACAGGGCATTTGTATTTCTTTTTTGGACAATTGTCTTTTCAAACCTTTTGTCCGTATTTTAATCAGATAGCTTGTCTTTTTATTGTTGAGTTGTATGATCTCTTTGTATATCATGGATATTAAACCCTTATCGGATATGTGATTGCCATATATTTTCTCTCATTAGTTGTGTGCCTTTTCACCCTTTTGACAAAGTCATTTGAGGTATAAAAGTGTTGAGTTTGAGGAGGTCCAGTTTATCTGTTTTTCTTTTGTTGCTCGTGCTTTGGGTGTAACGTTTAAGAAACTATCGCCTACCACAGGATCTTGAAGATGTTTTCCTACATTTTCTTCTAGGAGTTTTATGGTAGTAGCTTTTATATTTAGGTCCTTGATCCATTTTGAGTTCATTTTTGTCTAAGGTGTGAGATAGGGGCCTTCTTTCTTTCTTTTGGATATTGCTATCCAATTCTACCATTTGTTGAATAGACTGTTCTAGCACAGCTGGGAGGGATTAACTGCCTTGTCAAAAACCACTTTACTGTAGATGTGAGGGCCTATTTCTGAGTTCTTGATATGGTTCCATTGGACAATGTGCCTGTCTTTATGGTGGTACCATGCTGTTTTTACTACTCTAACTAATATGCTTTAAAGTCTAGAAGTGAGAGTCCTCCAACTTTGTTCTTCATTTTAAAGACATTTTTTGGCTACTCAGGGCCTCTTGCCATTCCAAATAATTTGATAATTGGTTTTTCCATTTCTGCAAAAAAGGCTATTGGGATATTTATTGGGATTGCTTTGAATCTGTAAATCAGTTTGGGTAGAATTGACATCTTAATGATATTTAGTCTTCTAATCCATGAACACAGAGTGTCCTTTCATTTTTTTAAGGCTTCTTCAGTTTCTTTTAGCAATGTTTTTTAGTTATCTGAATATAGGCCCTTTATGTCCTTGGTTAAGTTTATTCCTAAATATTTAATTGTTTTAGTTTCTATTATAAATGGATTATTTTTGCTGATTTTTGTACTCAGTGGTGAAAAACTGAAAGCATTCTCGTTGAGATCAGGGAAAAGACAAAGATGCCCACTGTCACCACGGTTGTTCAATACAGTCCTAGATGTTCTAGGTAGAGCAATCAGGCAAGAAAAAAAAAAAAATCCATCCAAATCAGAAAGAAAGAATTAAAACTTTCACTATTCGCAGATGATATGATTGTATATCTAGAAAGTACTGAAAAATCTACAACAAATCTTCTAGAGCTAATAAATGGTTTCAGCAGAGTGTCAGGATACAAGATCAATACGCAAAAATCAGTGGTGTTTCTATACACTAGTAATACGCAATCTGAGGAAGAAGTCAGGAAAAAAAATTCTATTTACAATAGCAACTAAAAGAATTGAATATTTAGGAATAAATTTAACCAAGGATGTAAAGCACTTGTATTCAGAAAACTATAATACATTGCTTAAAGAAATAAAAAAAGACCTAAATAATTGGAAGACCATTCCATGGTCATGGATTGGAAGACTAAATATCATTAAGATATCAATTCTATACAAATTAATATACAGATTCAATGCAATCCCAATAAAAATCCACCAGCATTTTTTGAACAAATGGAAACCACAATTATAAAATTTATCTGGAAGGGTAAGAGGTCCCGAATAACCAGAAACATCTTAAAGTGGAAATGTGAAGTTGGAGGACTCTCACTTCCAGACTTTAAATCATATTACCAGCTACAGTGGTAAAAACAGCATGGTACTGGCATAAAGATAGACACATAGACCAATGGAACCAAACTGATGGTTCAGAAACAGACCCTCACATCTATGGCCAAGTGATTTTTGACAAGCCTGTCAAACCCAACCAGTTGGGAAAGAACAGTTTATTCAACAAATGGTGTTCAGAGAACTGGATATCCATAGCCAAAAGAAAGAAAGAAGAACCTGTCTCACACCTTATACAAAAATTAACTTAAAATGGATCAAAGACATAAATATAAAAGCAAGTACAATAAAGCTCCTAAAAGAAAATGTAGGGAAACATCTTCAACAGCTGGTGGTAGGTGGTGGATTCTTAAACTTTATACCGAAAGCATGAACAACCAAAGAAAACACGGATAAATGGGACCTCCTAAAATTTAAACACTTCTGTGATTCAAAGGACTTCATCAAGAAGGTGAAAAGGCAACCCACTCAATGGGAGAAAATATTTGGAAACCACATATCTGATAAGAGTTTGATTTCCATTCTATATAAAGAGATCATAAAACTCAACAATAAAGGAACAAGAAATCCAATTAAAAAGTGGGCAAAAGACTTAAATAGACATTCCTCCAAAGAGGAAATACAAATGGCCAAAAAGCACATGAAAAACTGTTCCATATCACTAGCTATTAGGGAAATGCAAATTAAAACAACAATGAGATATCACCTAACACCGCATAGAATGACCATTATTAAAAAAACCAAAAACCATAAGTGCTGGAGAGGATGTGGAGAAATAGGAACATTCCTTCACTATTGGTGGGAGAGTAAAATGGTGCAGCCTCTGTGGAAGACAGTTTGGCGGTTCCTCAAGAAGCTAAATAATGAACTGCCATATAAACCAGCGATTCCTCTACTAGGACTATATCCAGAAGAACTAAAAACCATGACACGAACAGACATCTGCACACCAATGTTCATAATGATGTTAGTCACAATTGCCAAAAGATGAAAACAACCCAATTGTCCATCAACCAATGAATGGATTAACAAAATGTGGTATGTACATATGATGAAGTACTATGCTACAGTAAGAAGAAATGACATTGGGACACATGTGATAACATGGATGAATCTTGAAGACATTATACTAAGCAAAGTAAGCCAGACACAAAAGGACAAATATTGAATGGTCTCATTAATATGAACTAAATATGATGAATAAACACATGGAGTTAAAACTTAGAGTATAGGGTATTAGGAGATAAGAGGAGGGTTGGGAAGAACTACTGATGCTTAATGTATGTAGAAGCTTTAATGAACTTAACTGTAAAAGTGTGGAAATGGATAGAGTTGATGATAACACATTATAGTGAGTAGCAACTGGTTTATAAATGGCATTGTGGCTGAAAGGGTAGTCTGAGGAAGTAAATGTCAATTGGAAGAAAGCTAAAGAATAATCTAGGGACTGAGTAGCACAATGAAACCAGAGGTGGATGAGAATTGTGGCTGAGGGTACAAATGCAAGAGTGTCCTGTGAGCTAGAGTAGGTGTGCATCACTATTTCAGGGTGGTAGGAATCTGAAGAAGCATGGGAAAACTACAGTTGGTGTGACCTATAGATTGTGGTTAACAGCAATGATATAATATTCGTGCATCAATGCCAAAGATGTACTGTGTTGATAATGGAGGTGTATGGATAAAGTGTGCCAAATGTATGTTATGGACCATGGTTTGTGGTAATAGTCTGATGATATTTTCTCATAATCTGTAACAAATGTTCCAGCACAATGTGGTATGTTGGTGTAGGGGTGTTGTATGGAAATTCTACACGTGTATGATTGTTTTGCAAGTTCACAACCTCTGTAATAAAATATATTTTTTTAAAATATTGTGGGTTGGGGGAAAAATACACCAAATGTAAGATAGGGAGTATAGTTAGTAATATTTTGACGATGCTCTTGCATAGTTTGTAAAAAGTGTTTCACAACAATGCAAAGTGGTGGAGGGGTGATGAATGAGACCCCTGTATGATGTTATGTATGTTTATTTTGTAAGTACACAATCTTTACTATACATGTATTGTTTATCATGTATGAATGATATACTTCAATAAAAAATATATTAAAAGCAAAAAAGTATAGTATTTAATTTCCAATTATGTAGATATTTTCCTGTTGTCCTTCTTTTATTGATTTTTAGTCTGAGTCTTTCATCATCAGAGAATATACTCTGTATGTTTTCAGTTCTTTTGATTTTGTTGAGGTTTGTTTATTGTCCCAGAATATTATTTATCTTATTGAGTGTTCCATGTGTGCTTGAAAAGGCAGTGTATTCTGGTGTTGCTGGGTAGAGTGTTCTGTAAATGCCAATTAGATCCTATTGGTTGATGGTGTTGTTTGACTTCAATATCCTTGCTGATATTGATATTGATGATATTGATATTCCTTGCTGTTATTGATATTGCTGATTCCTGTTCCATTAGTTCTATCAATTGCTTAGAGTAGGGTATAGAAATATCTAACTATCATTGTGCATTTGTCTATTTCTCTTTTCAATTCTATCAGTTTTTTTACTACATGTTTTTTGAAGTCTGGTGCACACACATTTAAGTATAGTAACTTAAAAAAAGTATATACCAAAAAATGCATCTTATATAAGGTCAAAAGTCAAACCACTGAAAAAGCATAACTGAAACACAGAATTGATAAGAATTATAAAGACCGTCTCCATAAATAAAACTAAGAGGAAAAAGAACCTAATGGAAAAATTGGCAAAGGGTATAAGCATCCAGTTCACAGAAAAGGAAACCCAATGGCAAATAAACAAATGAAGAGAAATTTAACTTCATAGAATCAGCCTCATGTGACTGCTCAGAATACCACATTCCAAGGACTCTGTGCTTCCTATGTTATTTGTTTAGAATTATTTTTCTTTTTTGGTTTTCTCCCACCCTTTATCTTTTCCTGTCTCCTTTCCTCTCTTTCTTTCTGTTTGGATTTCATTTCCTGCCCTTACAAATTTCATTCTTGTTATTCTTTCTCATTATCCTGTCCTCCATGGTATGATGTAGTGTAGTGACTTAGTGATTGTACTCTAGATCAGACAGATTTGGATTCCAGATCCAGGCTCTGAATGGACTCACTTACCTTAATGTAAAGGAGGGGATAATGATGTTACCTATTGCATATGATTATAGAGGTAAGATATTAAATTTCTTAGCATACTGTCCAGCACAAAGAGTGGAGTTAGTCAATATTTGCTATATCGATTCCTTCAGACTCTTATACAAGGCATCACAGCTCCACAGTACATCTGTACACTTTTCAGAGTTATGGAAGAAATCCCAAGGCCTAAGGCCCTGCCTGTTTGATCCCTGTGTCAAGTAGGTTCACCAGTGTCTGTTTTTCTCAGGTACCCATACACAGGTGGAGTCCTCCCAGGTCTATCTCCTACTTCGTCCCAGAAACCTGTGAGTGCTGGGACCCTGTAAAGTTCACAGTGCTCTCTAATGCCTCCAGACTAGGCTGTCTATTTAAAAGAGGAAGCCTTCTTTCAAGCTGTGGATTCTTTCTTTTTCTAATCCATCCAGAGAGTGAGGCCCAGTGAGACAGTAGTTTGGCTCTCCTTCTTTATTAGTGAAAATGCCATAAGTAAATTGGGAGGCAGGAAAGCCTGGCTCCAGAATCACTTGTGAAATTTTATCCCTGAATGTGCTCACTTGTAAAGAGGTCATGTTGCTCCCAACTTATGAGATGGACCATATGCTTCCTACCTTATGGGTTCATTTAACTCAAGACAAGTTAAAGGTGTGAAAAAATTACTGTATATCAATACATATTTGAAATCTCATCATTTCTTAAATAGTCCTCCAACTTGAAAATTTTAAAACACTTTTCTCTTTAGGGCTTGGATTTTCTTCTTCTCTAAAATTGACACAAACAACTTGTGTTTCTACCTCTCAAGGAAGTATCCATATTTTGACAAATCTTCTTTAGTTGAAGAAGTGTCTCGATATATTGTCATTTCAGAAAAGAGTTATTTGTATTGGAATATCAAGCCAAGTACATATAACATATACCTACTTTTCAGCATATAGGTTTACATCTACTGAAGGACCATAACATCATCTACATATGTACATCCCTCACAGACTTGCACAGGGTGTCATTTAAAATGGCTGGAGGGAAAACCATACAGTGCTTGGTTGTGGACAGGGCACAATGCAAGGTGGGTTTGAGGAACCTTCATGAAAACCCAACTTCGCTTTTAAACAAGTGGTGGTAAAAAAATAAATAATTTTTGTTTTGAAAATGGCAGCTCTATAAGGAATTAGAATGTAAGATAAAATATGAGATTTAAAGAGTTGTAGCAACATTAAACTGGCTTCGTCTCCTTATGCTCTGTCCCCAGTATTCTTTCCTATCAGCCTTTGGAGTTACGTTAGTGGAAAAATTTTAGAATTATCATGAAGGCCATATGACCAGGACTTAGAAGATTTTCATCTGAAACTTGGTTCCAACGCAAAATGCCTTAGCTGCTGTCTTCCACATATCTCTCAACATTATAGTATAGAGATTCTATATTACAGATAAATGAGTCATTAGGAGAAGGCTGGTAGACTGTTCTAACAGGCCTCACAGAATGATAATCACAACCGTGAAATATTTTTAAATGACTTTTTACAAATTTTTAAAAAAGATATTTAGATTACGTAAATCTTACATAAAAAATATAGGTGAATCCCATATGCCTTGCTTCTCATACCACCCACATTTGCCCCCATTAACAACATCCTTCATTAGTGTGGTATATTCATTGCAATTGATGAACACATTTTGTAGCATTGCCACTAAGCATGGATAATAGTTTACATTGTAGTTGATACTCTTTCCCACACAATTCTGTAGGTTATGGCAAGATATATAATGGCCTATATCTGTCTTTGCAGTGTCATTCAGGATAATTCCAAGTCCCAAAAATACCCCCAAATTCCCCCTATTTTTCCCTCTCCCTCCCCTCAGAACCTCCAGTGGCCACTGCCTCCACAGCAATGATAACAGTTCTTCCATTGCTAGAATCACAATAAGTCTATAGTAGATTAATAGTAAGTCTACTCTAGTCCATTGTTTATTCCCCAATCCTGAGGATTCTGGGATGATGATCCCCATTCCATCTCTAATTGAGATGAGACTTAGATCTCATAGGGCAGGTGAATGGTTCTATCTTGCTTGCAGTTGCAGACTCTCTCTGTTCCTTGGGATGATTGTTGTCCATCATTCTCTCCTTGTTAGTTGTCCTGGGTAAGTCCAATGAACTGGAGAGTAGGTGTTGCAACTATGGTGAGATTCAGGGCCCAGCTGGCACATGGACAGCCCAAAGATTTAAGTCTCTTGGACATGCACCTTTCAACTCTAGCACTAACTATAGGTTCAAATAGAAGGGGCAGAAGAGCCATATGTAGGGAAACCACAACTGAGTCCAACTCTGTCACACTGGGAAGCATAAAGTCCAAAGTAGAACCCACTGACAGGGCACCAAACTCCTGAACTGTCTGCCCTGTCTATAGTGTCTGGATTTCTCTAGAGCCCTCAGAAACCCTGCAATTTGAGGCAATACTTACTTTGGCATTCAATGAGATACTGCTGAGACATGCATAAGTGTAACCTCTGGAATGACTCCAAGACTCACTTTGAAGCCTCTTAGCCATATAAACTCATTTGTCTTTACCTTTTCCCTCTTTTGGTCAAGGTCTTTTCCAGTTGCATTGCTAGTTGGTGCTTGGTCATAATCCCTCAGTGCCAGGGAGGCTTATCCCTGGGAGTCATGTCCCATGCTGAGGTGAAGTTATTGCATTTATTTGCTGAGTTCGCTTAGAGAGAGGCCACATTTGAGCAACAAGGAGGCTCTCAAGAAGTAATGTTTAGGCACCCTGTAATACTATGCTTAAGTTTCAATTTCAAGAGTAAAGTTTCATGAGCACCATCATCAATATCAAGGGCCCATCAATGGACCATCCTCCTTCACTAGCCATTGCCTCTGTACTTGGGGAATTCTTGCTGTTCCATCAGAGAATGTGGCAGTTCCACAGGATGGGAATTCTATTCTTTCAGTTATTGTGTGAATATCCACCCACCATGACAATGCCCCATGAACATTTGAACACATTTATATACCTTATATGTATGTCCAGGTGAAACTCCTCCCATGAATACCCCTTCACTGATAGCCCACACAAATGGTCCTCCCCTGCCACAGTTGTAACCCTTCTGTGATCCAAAACATCTTCAAAAATATAGCCAATAAAATAGCCAAATACAATTAATAAGAAAATGAAATAATGATAGTTTTAAAAATAGGAAATAAAATACAAAAAATTAAAAAAAAATAAAGATGGGATAATAAAAAATAATGAAAAAATGTAAAATATTTTTTGACATTTTGCCTTTCATCACTGTAAGATCTGTTGTCCTGTATGTACAGTGACATTTTCTTCCATTTATTCCCCGAAGTTCTCACTGTTTTTCATTTTGTCTTCAAAGAAGTTTTAGGTGACAGCAAAGTCATGTACAGAATATAGGGGAGGGACTCCCATGTATCCAACATCCTCCCCCTTTTCCCCCTTCCACTATTAATAACATTTTATGTGTGGATGGTACACTTGTTACAACTGATGTACAAATATTGAAACATATCTACCAACCATGGTCAGTGGTTTACATTATGGTTTACATTTTGGACCATACACTTTTATAAATTTTGATCAAACTTAACATGGCCTGTATCTGTCATTTCAAGATCATGTAGAACACTTCCATCGCCCTCAAAATGCTGCCTGTTCCATCTATTCTATTCCTCTCTCCTCCTCCCCTGGGACCCACAGCAACCACCAGTCTTCACTCTTTGAAGGACCAGATTCATAGTTACTTGCAACAACACTGAGGGCTTGATACACTGGTCTGTCCTCACCTACTGGGCACCACCCATGCTCTTGAGAAACTCCTGCCCCTCTATTTGAGAACTTAGCAGGTCTTCCCCGGATGGGAATCCAGCACCTTCCTGATCATTATGTGGGTCTCCACTCACTGATATAACACACTACATCAAGATGAACATTCGCACACGACCTAGAAGCCTGTCCCTGGTGTGCCCTGTCCCAAATGCCCCACATCCAGTGCCCTAAGCCAGTAACCCTACCTTGCCCAATTGCCAAAAGAGCATTCCCAACATTTTAGTTTCAACCATGTACCCACCGATTCCCAGTATTCATCTGCTCCCTCCCCCCAGTTCCATGGACAGTCCAAACCCCCTTCACACCCTAACCCCCTGAAATACCTGTACTGCCTAACCCAATAGTATCACTGCACCACCATCATGTCCCTCCACTGCATAACTACAGACTTCCACCTTATCATAGATTTTGCCCATATGGGCATTGGCTCACAGCCGCCTTCTCCCTTTCTATTTCCTGCAAACCAACCTTCCAGACTCTAGCTCTGTGAATAGAAATGGTGAAAACACATCGTAGTGTTTGCAACTAGCATTACTACTATATGAGTATGACAATGGGTGAAAGGGAAAGTCTAAGGACATGTATATTACTAGAGAAATGCTATTATTATTATTGGAATAATGAAAATCTCTAATAATGATTGAAGTGATGAATGCACAACTATATAATTATACTAAATACCATTGATTGTACACTTTGAATGGATTTATGCATTATTAATATGTATCAGTAAAATTGCTTTGTTAAAAATAAATAAAATAATAAAATTAAATAAATAAATAAAATATTTGGTCAAAATAACATGAGTTATTTTGTATTATGTGCTGTTTAAGGGTAGAGTTAAAAAGTAAACCCTCAAAGAATATCTAATGATTGATTGCTTGGCAAAAGAATTAGGCTCACTGGCCACTGGCCCAAAAGAAAGGAAGATTTTGGGCCACAGCAGAATCTACTCATTCTCCAATTCTAGGGCAGTTGAAGATTTCACGTGTGATTAGGGGGCTGTGTCAGCCTGGATTATGTCCTCTCAGAGCCTTTTGGCTTATTAACTCAGACCTCTACCTTTCCAGCCCTTACCTAACTAGCCTTGTCTCCAGTATGACCCTATCTATTCCAGACTGCACCCCTACACGCTGTCAGAGTGGTCCTGTTAACACATAAATCTGATCCCTCACCTGCTTGAAATCATCTAATGGTTCCTAATTGGCTTCAAAATAAAATAAGAAAAACAATCAAACAAAACAAAGATAAAATAAGAACTCATTTTATATAGTTTTTTGGCCCACATATAGCCTTTTCTCTCGTCACTGACCACTTTGCATGATAAATTCTAGCCAAGTAATTTCCCTGAATGCTGTTTCTTTGTATTTGATTTCACTTTTCTTTACCAATATTGTTTATTCTTCCATGCTATTTCGTTCAAGACTTTATCAGAAGGTACTTGACATTCTGATTTCCAATTAATCACTTCCCTTTCTCCCCTATGAGACTGTGGAAATCTTGAGAGGTGGATATTTGTCTTTTATCTCAGTGGAACTAGTATAGTTCCAGGTATATGGTAAATTCTAAGGAACCGCTTCTTGAAAGAGTAAAGTATTGAATCAGTGACAGGCAGAAAATACCTTTGCTTCTCAGAAAGGGCCAGTGAACAATGCTTCAGAAACTGGATCTCATTGGCTTCCCTGCAGCCTCAGGGTCAAGAGTCTGGGATGAGTTGATGGAGTCACTCCACATGGAACATAGGGAGGGGCATTGCTTCTCATCAGGCCACCCTTTTTTTCTCTGTCCTCACTGGACTTGGGGTCAGATAACCCACCTCGACTTCCCTGACCTTGAGCAAGTCAATTTCTACTTGTCCAAATAAAGAGAAAATAAAGGAGTTTAATCTTGATGATGTGAGAATAATGCTGTATAATATATGATGCATTATTTGTCTCTTATTTATAGTTTATTTTTTAATAGCATCTCATGTTTATGTATTTTTGATCATTTTAAAGAGAATGGAAAATATATATTCTTATATATAAAAGCCCAAATAAGCAGAAACTGTGAATAAGGGCATTTTGTATGACCTGGTTCTCTACTTGATTTGATTTAATTAAAATTTAAAATATAAGTTTTATTCATGAGTTTCTAATTATGCTATATAAAATAGCATGGTGGACCATAAAATAAAGTGATCAATAGGTACATATTAAAGTTAAATATTATGGAATGACTATTTAGGCATATAATTTCTTCCATCTGGGCCACTTCAATTTTCTTATTTCTAATGGTGAACTTTAATCTAATAAAGTTGACTATTTCCAGCTCTAAAATATTATGACAGTAAGAATAGTTAACATTCAGTGAGTGATAATTCATTTATTTTTATTAAATATTTACATTGTTTCTAGTTTTGTTTTATGATTCAGTATATTGTATAGAGCATTCCAATAACTAAATCATCCTTCACATTTTTTCCTTAAAGATTTTTTCACTAAATTAGTTCCCAGTCCAAAAATAAGAATATTTTGAAAGCTATTGCTATATTTTTCCCTCCATAAAGTTTGTACCAATTTAAATTTCCTCTAACAATGATATAAGTAAATGTACACATGCATTTCCATAAATTGTTGAAAATTATACGGTCATATATTCTTTGTGGTTATTTCTATGAATAGTACTTGTATTAGTCAGCCAAAGGGGTGCTAATGTGAAATACCAAAAATGGGTTGGTCTTTACAAAGGGTATTTATTTGGGGTAGAAGTCCATAGATACCAGGCCATAAAGCGTTAAGTTTCTTCTCTCACCACAGTCCATTGCCACGTGTTAGAGCAAGACAGCTGCCGGCGTTTGCCAGGATTCAGGCTTCTGGGGTTCCTTTCTTCCTGGGGCTGTGTTTCTCTCCGGGCTTAGCTCCTGTTTCCTCCACAAGGTCAGCTGTAGACGATCAGGCGAACAGCTTGCTTCTCTTCTCCTGGGGCCTTCTCTCCAATATCAAAGCTGCTTCTCAAAAGACTGCTTCAACTCTGTTCTTGCCATGCCTTTTATATTTGATTCCCCACCCACCAAGGGGTGGGGCTCAATGCCCTACTGACATGGCCCAGTCAATGCCCTAATCATAACTTAATCATGCCCAGATTAACAGATCAGTTTACAAGCATGATCCAATTATATTTTTGGAATTCATAATTACATCAAACTGCCCAACCTCAACAGTATTATTCACCTTTTTATTGTATATGCTTTATATGTCTTTACAGCCTGGAAATTCAGTAGAGCCTCTTTTTTAAAAAAAAAAACTTTTTTGTCTTCTCAAACAATAAATGGGTTGAAGTAGAACAACCAAATGTTGTTACATGGAAAATCTATAGAGGTCTTCTACTAATTGTTACTTTTTTCTTTGATGTGCATGGAATAAAGTCCAGAAATTCATCTCTTACTTTAAAGGGATTTCTCTGCACCAAACCACAGCATCTCTATGTACAGCACTGATATCACAGGCCCCTGAACTTTCATGGGTTTTATCTCTTCTTTCCTTGAATACACATGTCTTACAAAGTCAACTTCTTGATCACCAAATCCAAGTTCTATAACATCATCTGTATACTGGAGCCATTTGATGTTCAGTGGGATATGAAAATGCAAGAGATCTTTCCATTTATATTATTACTGCTAAGTAAAAAAGTACTTTCCTGGACTTTGTAATAATCTACTGTCATCCCCAAATTGGCTTCTGCACCAAAGTGAGTTAAATGGAGATGTAGGGATCACTACCTCTGCATCTTTCAAATCATCAATGGCATAAATAATCTCTGCCATAACGCCAATGATGCAGTATTGCTTTTAGTTTACTCTTGTGGCAGAGGGGACAGTTTCAGAGTCCTCTGTTTGACCTTTCCTGCTCTAATTTCTCTAATTTCCCATGTCAGGGAAGCAGTGTGAGGATTATTCCAACTACTGTCATTCCAGTATACATTATGGCACCAGGAATATAACCACAGATAGTTTCTTGTTCTCACTAGACCCATTGTTTGTAGTTCATAAGCCCATACTGACGAGTAGATCGTAGTAGCATTTCATGTTTCCAGAAGTTAATATTGTTTCAGAGCCAGTATCTAATCAACCACAGTAGTACCTCCACAGTAGTACCTTGTGTTTACATTTCCTCTGTGTACAGCACTCCCTCATAATCAGTGAGCCATCCCCTCAAATCTAAGTTGGTCAAAACACCCTGATTACCATTCTGTCTTTGTGGCTTGTGGCAATTGTGTTCATCTTATCTCTGGGTGGTAAGATTGCC
>JAQZBX010003412.1:0-19643 GCA_029593785.1 Cabassous unicinctus
ACTACCCAAGTTTTGAATCTTGTGAGCTTTCATAGCCAAAAGTGACATCTCAAAATGTTTCAGATCCCAAGCAGTATTAGCAGTAATACTTCCAGAGGACAGAAATATATGGAAAAATTTTAGAGATATTATCTAGAAATGTTTGTAAACCCTGTCTGCACATTAGAATCACCTGGGGAACTTTAAAAAATCCCAGTACTCATGATGGACCAAACCCAAGCCAAGTAAATGATATTTTTTGAGGGGGAATTCAGGCATCAATATTTTAAAAATTTCCCCAGGCAATTCCAATGAGCTACCAAGTTTGAAAACTATGCTTCAAAAACAAAGAGCTAGAACAGATGTTGTTTCTGAGGGCAGGGAGAGGGAAATACAGGTGAAATATGGGGGCATTTTGGGAACTTGGGAATTTTCCTGAATGACATTACTATGACAGATATGGGCCATTACATATCTTGCCATAACCCACAAAATTGTGCAGGAGAGAGTGTAAACTACAATGGAAACTATAATCCATGCTTAGTGGCAATGCTCCAAAATGTTTTCATCAATTGTAATGAATGTACCACACTAATGAAGGATGTTGTTAATGTGGGAAAATGTGGGAGGTGTAGGAATCGGGGCATATGGGAATCCCCTATTTTTTTATGTAACATTTATGTAATCTAAATACCTTTTTAAAATATATATATATTTAAAAAAAAAAAGAACAGATGTTGTAGCAGAGGGAGTAATGGTGGCGTCTAGAATCACCTGGGGAATCTGACAACAGTACAAAGCCCCCCAGGCTCTATCCACCTAGAAGGACCCTGGCTTCTGTGGTCCTTATAAGCTCACCAGGTGATTCTGATACTCACCAAAGTCTGCTAACCTCTGAAACAGAATGGGCTTTCCACCCCCAGCTGCACATTAAGATCACCCAGGGAGTTTTATCTAATTACTGATGCTTAGGCTCCATTGCCAGAGGTTTTTCAATTTCATGGGTCTAGGGATGACCTTGGCATTGGGGTTTTCTAAATGTTCCCAAGGTGTAGATTCTACCAGGCCTACTGAGTTATGTACCGCCGACCTGGAATTTAAATAAATTAATAAATAAATGCAAGCAAACACAAAGTCTCTACGCCCCTCCCTGGGCATCAAAGCTATTTTGGTTTCCTATAATGTCAGCTAGTGGATGAGTAAGTGAATTTCCTGGAGTTGCCCTCCTGGAATTGACATCAGAGCTCGACTTGATTATTAAGGTCATAACTCACACTTCCTCCCAGGTTGTGAATCCCAAACCAGTTTTTCAACACCTAGATGGATAAACCCTGTATTCTGGAAGTCAAGGTTTTCCTGCTGAAATGGAAAGGAATTTGCCAGTCTCCTGGAAACCAACTGCCTTGCTGTCTTCTGGCACTAGGATTTTAACCTGAACGGAATGAAGATTAAAAAAAAAAAACTAGAGAGGCTACTTGGACAGACAATGACGGGCTCTATCTACAACGCCAGGTGGGAAAGAGCTGTGGCGCTTGCTCTGTGAGCCTTGGATGCCTACCTTTATTTTGTCATCGTCCACCAAGGACCTTAGACACGGATATAAACGTTAACAGCGAGGCTGGATCTATGAAGTGGAACTCTACCAAACTGCCATTTTATAGGTCATAATTGTTCTGATACCTGGCAACATTGTGGGGCTCAGTATAATACAAAAGACAAACAGTGCTCAAATGTTTGGTCCAAAGCATGTTTTCTGTTTAGACTGATAATGTGGGGTATGATATTTTTTTCACCATCTGTCATATTTATATCATTGTTGGGCTGTACATTACAATGAAAGCATATGCTCAGAAATACGTGACCAAAAATCCTAATGTCATAGCTCAAGCTTTAGCATGCAAAAGGAGCCTTGGATTGGCTTAAAATGCAGATTCTCATCCAGTAGGTCTAGGGTGGATCCTAGTAACCCACACAATAAACAAGCACCTCAGGAGATTCTGAACAGGTAAGTTTATCATTGACAAACACTAAGCATATGGGGTCTTTGGGGCTATTGAGATATTATTGTGAAAAATTTGAGTAATACCAACAACAGGAAGTCTGGCTTACTTCGTGCCAGGCACTTTTTGAATATATTAATTCATTTAACATTCAAAAGAACCCTATAATGCATGTACGATCATTATTTTTATTTTCTAGATTGAAAAACAAGCACTTTCCCAATAACAGATGGCTAATCAATGGCAGGGCTGGGATTTTGAATACAGCCAATGTTGGCCCAGAATCTGGCTCCTCACCACTGCCCTCTGCTAACCTGCCTTCATGAGGGCCAAACTCTCATCGTCTATAAATCCATGGTGAGGTGGAATACAATTCAACCCCACAAATGGAGGTTGCCATTCAACCAACAGTATGACTTTGAACAAGTTGCATCAACTCCTTTGACCTTTCTTACCAAGAAAAATAGTTGGAGTTATAACCCTAAGGTTCTGTGAAACTACCAAATATTTAAAAATCAGCCCATCTTCTGTAGCAAGAAGGAAACCAGCACTTAAGGAGACCTGTTCTATGCCAAATATTGTTTTGAAATTGCATCAGTTAAGCCTCAGAATTCTTAGAGTTTTTGGTGGCAGTGCCAAACCTCAAACTAGCTTAAACAAACAAGGGAAAAGGTATGGAATAAGCTCACCAACTGGCTGGAACCAAGTTTTCAGATGAGGTCATCAAACTCTCCCCAGCCTCCACTTTCCATCTTCCTTCTCCACTTTCTGCCACCATCCAACTTGCCACCCTCACCCTGTTTCTCCCCTCTGTTTCCTTCTTGTTAGCAGGCTTTACCTATGTGGTAGAGAATATTGCCACAGGGTGCCCAGTATTCCACTATTCTCATACCGAAGTGGCCAGAAGTAGACAATAAAATCATCTCTCTTCCACCATCCCTATCGGTTTCCAAGAAGTACAATTTGAGGCATGTGCCCACCCCACACCAATTTCCATGCCAGGGAATGGAGCATTATGATTGGCTGGTCTTCCTCCTTTGATGGGAAGGACAGAACCATTGATTGACAGACTTTTTAGAAATACAAGAAGATGAGAATGGGCATTTCCCAAAAGAAAATTGTGTGAGCCAGACAAAAACATTACTAATAATAGAGTAATAATGATGGTGATCATTGACATCAACTATTCTGTCTCTACGTCACTGCCCATGTTCTTTTTTAGTATTGCAATTTTTACTGAGATAATTGTAGATTTACCCAAAGTTGTAAGGAATAATAGAGAGAAATATCATATACCCTTTACCCAATTTCCCCAATGGTAAGATTTTGCAAAACTATATAGGACAATATTACAAGCAGCATATTGACATTGATATAATCCACTGATTTTATTCAGATTTCCCCAGTGTTACTTGTTTTAGTGTGTGTGTGCACGTATTTGGTTCCATACAGTTTTATTATCTTATGTTCTTTTTAATGATAGCTTATGGCTTTGAATAATCAAGGTTAGACAGGCAAATTCAAGGCACAGTTTCATCACGTGGCTGGAAGCGACCAATCTCTCTACAAAGGTTGCCGTTTAACAAACCAGACCTAGACAATGCCCCATGGTTGTTTGCACTCATGGTTTCCCTGTCTGCGAAAAGAGTTTGGGGTTTTATGGAGGTCCAAGAAGGGGCAGCTGAAAACCCCTCTAGAGGTAGAAGTCTGTCCTGCTCGATAGAGACTCTGATTGGTCACTTAGAAAGCCAGCCTTGATAAAAGAGCCCAAATAAATGTTACATGTGGACATGAGCCAAATTTCATGATCTCAAATGCTCAGGCTGAAAACTTTAACTTTTGGATGGAGGTAGGCGTCAGGCAAGAGGGCTCAGGGCTACAAAAATGTTCTCCCATGCATGAAGTGTGCCTAACTAGAAGAATGAAGGAGACTCTGGCAGGGAAAACCATTGGAAGATGGTGAAATCAGAACAAATACAACGATATACGTGCAAAACTAGAACCATGCTTGGTTTGGTGAGAATCACAGAAAGCAGGGAGAGCTAGTGGAATCAGGATGCATGCAAAGACAAGACTGGGCAACACTGGAGTTCCTTTTCCTACCCCTCAATAGTTGTGCAAAATTCCTGGGGGTTTTAGGCAAAACAAAATACCCATGAAGTTATCCTGGCTTTTGTTGAAATGTCCATTGTATCTTGGAGTCACTGGGCTCCTTTTTAAAATGTTTCTAAAAATTGAGCTATGATCGGCGTATTATAAATTGCTCATATTTAAAATTTCAAATTGAGCAATTAGGTAAGTTTAGACATATGTATGTGCCATAAAACCATCACCACAATTAAGACAGTGAACATATCCTTCATCCCCAAAAGTGTCCTCATGCCCCTTTGGAATACCTCCCTCCCCCCCAACCCCAGATAACCGCTGATCTGCTTCAGTCACTATAGATTAGGTGCATTTTCTAGAATTCTATATATAAACGGAATCATACAATATATGTTCTTTTTGTTTGTTTGACTCTTTTAATCACCATAATTACTTTGTGATTCATATATGTTTTTGCATGTATGAAAGTTCATTCTTTTTTATGGTTGAGTTGTATTTCATTGTATGGCTGTACCACAATTTATTCACCCCAGTGGATGCTTCTTTGGCCAGGGACTTCTTTGCCAAGGCTGGGGGCCCTGATGTCATGGGTCCAGTCTTCCTGGGTACCCATGAGATCAAAATCAGCAGAGGTTTGCTGCCTCCCCTCTGTACTGTGAGCTCTCACTGTCTTCCAGCCAAAGACCACCAGGAAGGCACTTGAATTAGTTTCATGTGGCTGCTGTGAAATATCGCCACAAACTTGTTGGCTTAAAACAAGAGAAATTAATTTTGTCACAGTTCTGGAGGTTAGAAGTCTGAAATCAAGATGTGGGCACCCACCAAAGGCTCTAGGGGAGGATTCTTCCTGGCCTCTTCCAGCTTCTGGTGGCCCCAGGCGCTCTTGGCTTCTGGCAACGTAACTCCAATCTCTGCCTCCATCTTCATATGGCTTCTCCCTTGTGTCTATGTGTCTTCTCTAAGGAACCTGTGCTTGGGTTTGGAGCCCACTCTAATCAAGGACGAGCACCTCTAGAGATCCTTACCTTAATTACACCTGCAAGGACCCTTACTCCAAATGGGGTCTCATTCTGAAATTCCAGGTGGACGTATATTCAACCCATTACAGCACTTGTAGTTGAACAAGTTGGGTTTGTTCCTCGCTGCAGGAGGGGAGAACGAAGATGTGAAGAATGTGCCCCCACCATTCCAGTTCTCTCTGCTTTTCTATTCTTCTCCTGGCCCCCAGCTTAATCTCTTGAAACTCAGGCCTACAAGACAGGGATGTCAGACAGAGAGGTGGTATGCAGGCAGAGTCCAGAGACTGGCTCCCTCCTTGACTGAAGAATGGTGGGGGCGGGGGTGAAGCCATTTTGGGTCCTACTGCTGCTTCCCAGTCTGCTACACTGGAAGGTCAGGGGCTGGGCCAGATTCTCTTTACCCCACTTAAATCCCTCCATGTTGAGCTTAGGAGATGGATGAGATTGAGCCTTAACCTGGGTTCATCATTGAAATAGTTGTGAGAGAAGAGTGATGGAAGGCGGAAGAAAGAAGCCGGATGGTGGGAGTGGTCAAGAATGTGGGTCCAGAGGGCCCTTGCCTGCCTTGGCACGCAGTTCCTGATACCAGTTGCTGGCAGGTAGTGGTGCTGTTTAAATATTTATTTGATGAATGAATGAAAACAACAGACTTGATGTTTTTTTTTCTCCTCTTACTCCCATAGGAGGCATCCCAATGGAAAAATTAGCAGCCTATGGCTCATCTAAGGCGGCTCTGACCATGTTTACAGCAATTATGAGACAAGAGCTTTCCAAATGGGGAATTAAGGTCTCTGTCATTCAACCTGGAGGCTTCCAAACAAGTAGGTGCCAGAGCCTGAGGGCCCCGCAGTGTTTATCCTGGAAGGGACCCTGAAGGGCCTCTTTTCCTGTTAGAGCTCAAATGGAACCCCTCAGTGGTCAGCCAGGGGTAGGGCTGGGTGGGCCTCATCTGAATAGAGACTGTCTCAGTTCCCTAGTGATGCTGTAACAAAGTACTGTAAATGGAGTGGCCTAAAACAGCAGACACGTATTCTCTCGCAGTTCTGGAGGCCAGAAGTCTGAAATCAAGGTGTGGGAAGGGACATGCATGCTTCTTTGGAAGTCTGTAGGGAAGAATTCGGCAATCCATGCCCTGCCTCTGTCTATCTGCCCAATTTCCTCTTCCTATAAGGACGCCAGCCATATTGGATTAGCATCCACCCTGCTTCAGTGTGGCCTCATCTTCACTAATCAGATCTTCATAGATCCTGTTTTCAAATAGGGTCACATTCACGGGGCCCATACACGGGACTTAGATCTATCTTTTGGGGGGGCACAATTCAATCCATAACAGAGGGGAAGTGTCAGGCTCATCCCCTGCTTCCTTCCACCAAGGAACTGGGTTGGCTGATAAGTAAGCAAGCAGAGGCCAAGCTGTGTTAGAGCCCAGGGCTCCTGATTCCCACTCAGAACAGAACTGTTCTGTGACTCAGTCCCTTCTGCTGTGTGGTTGTGCTTGACCCGTGGGAGAGCAGCTCACAAAATGGTCCTAAATGAATCTCATCGTTTGTGGTGATTTCCACCAGCCCATCCAAACTTCTCTTCCACTACATGATCCACCAACCTCATATCTGTTTGCTACTTAGATTTTTTTTTTTTAGATTTTATTTTTTTAAAGATACTTAGATTATACAAATGTCACATAAAAAATATAGGGGATTTCCATATGCCCCGCTCCTTATACCTCCCACATTTTCCCACATTAACAACATCCTTCATTAGTGAGGTACGGTCATTGCAATTGATGAATACATTTTGGAGCATTGCCACTAAGCATGGATTAGAGTTTACATTGTAGTTTACACTCTCTGCCACCCAATTCTGTAGGCTATGGCAAGATTTATAATGGCCTGTATCTGTCATTGCAATGTCATTCAGGACAGTTCCCAAGTCCCAAAACTGCCCCCCGTATTACACCTGTTTACATCTGGTTCTGAGGGCAGGGAGAGGGAAAAACAGGTGTTTGTTATTTAGATTTACATTTATTTTTGTTTAAAGTTTGAGCAGTTATTCAGGATAACATTCCTTAAATCAGTCTCTCATTCCCATTTGCCAAGATGGTTTCTTTCCCCCAGCTTCTATGTATTTTGAAAACAATATTTTTCCAATGACAACTGTTTTAGTGTTATGTATTTTTCAAACAACCCTTCCTCCTCTCTGAAGAATATGACCCACCTCTCCTCCACCCCTGGGAGATGGTTGTCCTCTCCTCTCTGAAGTTCTGAACTCTGGATAGACCCAAACCACCCTGAGGCTTGGCCCTTAGATCTGGGCCATCAAACATGTTATCAGTGATTTAAGGGAAGATGTAAAAAACCTGCCTCATAAGAGGCTACAAGTGGGGAGGGATAGCTAATGCGGAAATAACAAACCCAAAAGGCTTGAATGTTAACGCAAACCCACAAGATCAATCTAAAAAGAAAAACCACACTCGTGGCTTGAATTACTCGGAAGCTGGGACTCTCTCAAGGTTGTTGAGAAGGAGAAAAACATGGTGAAAGCGTTTTTCTGGGAGGGGAGAGTGAGAGAAAGGGACATTGGCTATCCACGTTGAGAGGCTGGACTAGGGCAAGAGTTACGAGAGGGGTTTCCCCCTTGTGGACTCCCTGAGTGGGGAGGAGAATTTAGGGGTGAGTCAAAGATGGTGTCAAATGTGCCAGACTGGGAAACAGGGCTGGAGGGGTGACACAGAGAGAGGAAAGCTGGCCACAAGCGAGTGCTGGGGGGAGGTGATGAGTTCAATTTTGAACGTGCCAGCAGGTTACAGGGTTGGGTGACACAGCCAAAGAAAACCCCCGACACACAGATGCAAGAGAGCAACCCTGCAGTTACAGACTGGAGGATTCACCATAATATCCTAGCTTTCATTTTGGGGAAGTTGCTGTTGCCAGGCCTAATGCATACTTTCTACACATTCTTTTCTGATATTGTTGATCTTAATTTTCTTCAATTGTGATATGTATCAGGTACACAGGAAAAGCAACACTCCACAGTTTAACAAATTATTATAAACACCGTATACCCAGATCAAGAAGTAAAACATTACTGGCACCCAGAAGCACCCCATATGCTGCTCTCCAGTCACAGCCCGCTCCTGTCCCCCCAATATGTAGTTGCTCATCTTGCTTTTCGTAATAATCACTTATTTGCTTTTCCTTTCAGTGTTCCATCCATACATGCATCCCTACACAATGGAGTTTGATTTTGCCTGTCATTGAACTTTCTATGGAATCAAACCCTATTTATTTGTGTGTGTGCGTCCGGCTTCTTTTGCTCAGCATTATGGTTCTACCATTTATCTATATGGCGTGCAGCTGTAGTACATTCTTTTTCCTTGTTGGATAGTAGTCTGTGAATATGCCACCATTTTTCTATTGTCCATGCTATTTGGGTTGCTTCCACTTGAGACAATGATCAACAATATAACTCTGGACCTTTAGGTACATGCTCTGGTATCTGTGTTCATGAATTTTCCATAACACATGCCCAGAAGTGGAATGGCTGGACCATAGAGTTTACATAGCCTCAGCTTCACTGAGTCATACCAAACTGTTTTCCAAAACGTAGTTCCAATTTACACTTCCACCCCAAGTCCGGTGGCTAGCACTTGGTGATGGTGGGGAATTTGAAACCAGATCCCTACGTAAAATGCTGTTTTCTTCTTTTTTCTATTACACCGGGCTGCCCCTCATGCATATTCCCAGTTTAAAGCTGCTGGTATGTGATAAGCTCTCTGAAGGCAAAAGAGGGCGAGGACTCAAGTTTGGAGAACTACTATTGAGGGTGGGGACAAGAGGAGGGATCTTCAGGGAGACACATAAGGAGGTTCGGGAGACATACAAGGAGGCCTAAGTTTTCAGTGCCCTACGATAAAAAGCATTTAAAACATTGTGCACGCTTAGCAGATTTAGCACTTGACGTGGATCGTCCCATTTAACATTTGCTCCTCACTCCATAAGGTAGGCATAATATTCCCGCTTGCAGGGAGAAAACTGAGACTCAGAGAAGTTAAGGAACTTCTCAGTCACTAAGCTGGTAAGAGGCAGAGAAGGGATTTGGATCCAGGCCACCTTTGCATTCTGTGTCGCGCTAAGGTGGCAAGGGATGGATGGAGTATGTGCCCAAAGTGGCAGGTGATGGCTGGGAAAAGGCTGGGGGCTTTGGCACTAATACAAAGAGCTCTGGGCTCTCTGAACAGACTCCCCACAAGAGTGGTCAGAAAGTACAAAAGGTATTTAAAGACGGAGGGCATGGAAAGGGAAAGAAGCTCCCCTTCCCCCAGGCAGAGATGGGGGTGCAGAGGTAGCCGGAGGCACAATAGTTGACAAATACCTGTCAAGACTCAGGGGCCTCCAGAGTAGCTGTCAGGGTGACCGTTTCTCTAAGTAGGGTGTTGTGCCTTCATGGAAAAAAGCAAGGAGCTGTTGAAACCAAATGAACCCCGCGGGCCTGCTGTCAAGGAGTCACCCAAGCTAGCAGACAAAGGCGGCCCCAGCAGTCCCTGAGCCACGAGGCCCTTTGCAGGAGGGAGTGTGGGTCGCTGCAAGCTCTGTGTAAGGTAACCAAGCCAAGGCTGTTAAAATTACACATGCATGTGCCTTCTGACCAGGAGGGCGTTCCCTGGGGAATGAGGCCTACAGGAGTGGCGGGGGTCCAGAAGGGTTTACTGGGCAGGGCTGTTGACTGCAGCATTGTTTGTAATGGTAAAACCCAGGAACGACTAGAAAGTCATTCGATAGAAAAATGGTCAGCTGAAACCCGTTCCATGGGAAATTCTGCTGCTCTGGTTTAAATCTATAGCCGTTGACCAATAATGGTTAGATCTATAGCCACGGACAGGGAGGGAAGTCTGTGATTTATTACTAAGTGAAAAAAAAAATCAAGTTTCAGGAAAGTATTATAGTATGATGTGTAGCATAATCCTGCTCCTATTTTCTTTTAAATAAAATAAAACGAAGCCCCCTCTGTGTGTATATGTGTCAGTGAACAAGGAGGGAGAGCAGAAGGGCACACAAAACTATAACCCATCTCAGAGGAGATTAATTTGAAAGTATATATGTACACATACATTGTCAACAAAAAGTGCATTGGACAGTGATAAACAGGCAAGGATGACTGTGTTCAAAGGTCTATGTGACAGAGAGGAGAGATCCTAGAGGGCTGCTGTGGTAGAGAGAGGACAGAGAGGCCCGAAGGCTATTGCAGTAGGGGAGGGGCACCACTCCCCGAGGTGGGGGGCAGGAGCACTTTTAAGGGCTGCGGTGAGCTAGTGGGAAAGTGCTAGAGAAGTGGTCACACAACATGTAATGGACACACCCCGTTGTCTGACCACCTCTGAGGCGACGTCCGGCCACATGGAACGTGTGCTATCTGGAATTCCAAAGGGCCAAAGTGAGGGAGGTCAGGGGCCTAGGGCCAAGGCCATCTTGGTCAGTGACACGATGGATGGGGGATTTCTCTTTTTTTTTTCCTTCCTTTGAAACTTTATTTCAAATTCAAAAAACAAAACAACAGACAAAAAGCAGCCTAACGAATTACGGAAGCCTTACTTTAAAAAATTCTGTCCAGGTACATTTATCTTATTTAATCCTAAAACCAAACTCAATTGTTTCTCCAGTCTTCCAAAAGATGAGTAAATAAGCACAGATTGGTTAAATGACGTGACCAAGGTCTCCTTGTTAATGAAAAAAAAAAAAAAAGCTTGATCATATTAGTATTTCATAAAATTAAATCCCATATTATTTTTGTACCATTAGCATTGATACAGTACCTTCTTTGCCCTTGCTACAAAAATATTGCAATATTATTGTTAACTCTAGCCTATAATTTACATTAGTTGTATTTTCCCCGAGTAACATCATGTTCTTAACACCTTGTAACACAAGAACATTCTTGTATTTGTATTTACCACAATCCTCATCTACCACTGAAATCACTATATTATACAGTCCCTGGATTATTCTCTGTCTTTCGTTTAACATTAACTTCCCTGGGCTACCCCTTTCAGCCACAATCACATTTAGAAATCAGCAGTGTTAGTTATACTCATTATAATCTGTTACCATCAACTATCCATTTCCACATATTTACAATCAACCTTATTAAATATTTTACATACATTCAGCATCAGCTCCCCCTTCTCAAGCCACATTCTGTCCCCTACTAACCTATTCTCTGTAGTTTAACTCCATAAGTGTACTCATCATATTTAGTTCATATCAGTGAGACAATACAATATTTGTCCTTTTGTGTCTGGCTTATTTCACTCAACATAAAATCCTCAAGGTTCCTCCATGTTGTCATGTGCATCCCAAGTCCATTTCTTCTTACAGCTGAATAGTGTTCCATTGTATGTCTATACCACATTGTTTATTCATCAGTTGACGGGCACTTGTGTTGTTTCCATCTTTTAGCAATTGTGAATAACACTGCTATGAACATCAGTGTGCACATATCTGTTCACGTCCTTGCTTTCGGTTCTTCTGAATATACTCCTAGGAATGAGATTGCCAGATCATAGGGCGGTTCTATATTTAGCTTTCTGAGTAACTGCCAAACCATCTTCCACTTTCCCAACATCCTCTCCAGCACTGGTAGTTTTCGGTTTTTTAAATAATGGCCATTCTGGAAGATGGGAAATGAAATCTCATTGTAGTTTTGATCAGCATTTCCTAAGAGCTAGTGATGTTGAATATCTTTTCATCTGCTTTTTGGCCATTTTTATTTCCTCTTTGAAATAATGTCTATTCAAGTCTTTTGCCCATTTTTTAAACTGGGTTGCTTGTCTTTTTATCATTGAGTTATATAATCTCTTTACATAACATGGAAAACAAACCCTTATTGGATATGTGGTTTCTGAAAATTTTCTCCCATTAAGTAGGCTGCCTTTTCACATTCTTAATAAAGAAGATTTCTTAACCTGTACTATCTTCTATGATCACAGGGTACAGGTAAAATTCAACATTGTCTTTCTTACATACACACACACACACACACACACACACACATACTTTTATTATTACACTTTACATAGTGAGCAGGCATTAAGATATTTTAAAATGTAGATTATTTCACTTTATATAAGAATCAGGCATTACTTTTGCATTTAAAATATATGTTTATATATTTAATTCTATATAACTTTATATACTTTTAAATATATTTTAAATCGTGTTAAAATTATATTTAAAGTGCATTACTTAAAATTAAACATATTATTTAAAATTGTATTTATTATATAGATTAAATGGTGTTTTAAAGTATATGTTTAATTTCGTATGTAGAAGTAGGCACCAAAAGACAGATACCAGAACGTTTGGGGTAGCACCATTTAAAGAGCCCCAAACTGAAAACGACCCCAGTGCCCTTCACATCCCAATGGCTGTCTAATTTATGGCATAGTTACACAATGGGAAACTCTGCAGCAATGCGAGTGAACACACAGCACACAGGGAAATCTAACAGACATAATGTTGAGTGAAAGAAGTAGGCACAGACGAGCACGGGCCACCTGCTTCCATGTGGATAATGTTCCCACCAGGCAAAACTCATCCAGGCAGCTAACAGCCCCAAGAGCTGCCACCCTTAGGGTGGGAGGGCTGGGGGTGGGGGTGGGGGCGCTGCCGGGCCGGGCCTGTCCTCCCGGGGAAGACCCAGTCTCAGGGGCATTATTTTTCCGTTTGTATGTTACACTGCAATAAAAAGCATAAAAGCCACAACAAATACCACTCCAGAGCACAGATTCCAAAGGGGTCGTGGGAGCACCCATCCCTCCCCGCCCCTGAGCCTATGCTCACCCTTCCTTTCCTCTTGTGTCCCAGAAATCGGAGGCACGAGTGAGATGTGGGACAAGATGGAGAAGAACCTCCTGGACCACCTGGCCCCTGACGTGCAGGACGACTACGGCAGGGACTACATACTGGCCCAGCGGAATTATATCCACTCCGTGAACTCAATTCCCAACCGAGACATCTCCCCGGTGCTCAGGGACATCCAGCACGCTGTCTCCGCCAAGAGTCCCCTGGCCTCGTATGCACCGGGAAAATCATCTTATCTGTGGTTTTGCATTGCCTCCTTTTTCCGTAACAGGGTATTTGATTATCTTAACAAAAGAACGCATGGTCCAAGAAACCTGCCCAGGGCTTTGAGGCTGCAGCACTGCGAGAGCAATGCCACATAGAGGGCATTACTCAGGCGTGGGAAATGGCACAGTCCTGGAATGAAAGTGAGCCTCCAATTAAAGTTGCTCGTGCCTACCTTGCCTTCCTTGAGCTCTTTGCTGCTCCACCAGGACTTGGTGGTAAGAAGGCTGCAGCCCCACCCCCGCGGAAAGCATTAATTGGGTGCCTGCTATGCACTGGATATATTCAGATAGTCTCTCATTTAATTCTCACCAGGCAGCTTTTGTCATCCCTCGTTAATAGGTAAGGAAAGTAAGGATCAGAGAGGCTAAGTTCCTAGTTCATGGTCACACAACTAGCAAGAGGCAGAACTCAAATTCAAATCCACATTGATCTCCAGAACCTGCATATTTTCTACTGCATGTCACTGCCTGCTAGAAAAGGAGGAGAGCAAACAAAAGATGAAAAGAAAGGAGAGAGGGAAGGGAGAAGAGGAGGAAATGACGAGGGCAACAGTTAAATTACTACTAGGGATTGTGTGGTTTTCCTGGACCAGTAACTTCAGCATTACCTGGGAACTTATTAGAAATGCAGATTCTCAGGCACCACCACAGACTTACTGTATTCGATTCCTTTTGCCGTTGTAACAAATCACCACAAACTTAGTGGCTTAAAACACAACTTTGTTATGTTACAGTTCTGTAGGTCAGGAGTCCAAATGGGTGTTACAGGGCTAAAGCCAAGGTGTTGATAGGGCTGCCTTCCCTCTGGAGGCTCTCCAGGAGAATACCTTCTCTTGCCTTCTGAAGCTTAGTTTCTAAGGACACCCACAGTCATTGGATCCTGGTTCCACATCATGCTGAGCTCTGCTTCCATCCCCATACCTCCTTCTCTGACTTTGGGTCTCCTGTTTCCCTCTTATCAGAAGCCCCTTGTGATTCCATCGGGCCCACCCAGATAATCCAGGATAATCTCCCCATCTCAAGATCGTCCACTTGATCGTAACTGCAAAGTCCCATTTGCATGTAAGGCACCATATTTAAAAGGCTCTGGGGATTAGGGAGTGGACATCTTTGGGGGACCATTACTCTACCTACCACACCTAGTGAATCAGAAACTCTGGGGCCAGCAATCTGTGTTGTGACGAGCATGCCAGGTGATTCTGATACACCACCAAGCTTTTAGAAGGGCTACTGCAAGTCATAGAGGAAGCAGGCTGCTGGATATGAGGTAAGGCCACATCCAGCCATAGTTTCCTGGCTGCCAAAACAAATAACACAGAATGGGTTGACTTCACAGGAGCTTATTGGCTCATGGTTTCAGAAGCTAGAAGGCTTGCTTCCTCCTGAGTTTGGCATTATTTGGCTAGCTGGCAATTTTGGGGGGTTCCTTGGCTTTTCCATCACATGTCAACGTACATGGCCGCGTCTTCTTTCTTTTCTGGTTTCCGTTGAGCTCCAGTGCCTCCCGGGGCTTCTCTCTGTCTGGTTTTCATGCTGCTTATAAAGGGCTCCAGTAATCTAGATGAAAGCCCAACCTGATTCAGGTGCACCACACCTTAACTCCTACACCATCACGGAAGAAGGGGGAAAGCCCTCGGAGGCCAGTGAGAGGGCTGGAGAGGGTCAAGAGAGTCAAGAAAGAATGTGGGGCCTACTTTCTGTTCTGCAGCTTCCCAGGGGTTGAAAACTCTGAGATGTGGGGAAAGTGCTGGATAGAAAGCCCAGATGGGCCTGAGAACCCCAGGGCGGAGAAGCTCATATCCTGTTTCCCACAGGCATGCTTCCACATTATGTTGGAGGAAAAGAAACCACAAAATGGTTTATTTAGCCAGAGAAAGATCGAGAGAACCCCTCACCACCAAGCCCTTGGTTTCAGCTGTTTGTGTGGAGGTCTGAAAAGACACGGAAGCTCCTAAAGAGAGGAAGGGAAAGAACTTGGAATTAAGACTCAGGGCAGGGGTTGGGGTGGGGGTGGGGGACTGTGCCTCCACCTAGGAGACCCTGTGGCCAGGGTTGCTGGGTAGGCAGCCTTGAGCTGGGGCCTGAGGAGAGGATGAGAAACCTCCACTGGAGACCCGTGGAAATGAGACAGGGGTCCTTTCCTGGGCCGTGAGAATGCACAAGCCCCCTAGGCACCTAGGTCCACCTGAGGAAAAGGACAGAGAAAGAGAAGGAGAAGAGGAGGAGAATCTTGAATTCAACTGCATATTCACCTGGAAGACCCTGTTTTTTAAACCATAGGAGACAAAGTTAACGGAAAGTATTGCTAAGGGTTCAAACATACAAATATTTTATTTTAGCACAATACCTATAGTTTCTTAGAAAACAAACATGCAAAGCACATCACGTCTTGACTGTGGCCCTGGTTTCTCCTTCATTGTTTTTTTTTTTGTTTGTTTTTTTTAAAGATTTATTTATTTATTTATTTATTCCCCCCTTGCTGCTTCTGCTTGCTGTGTCCATTCGCTGTGTGTTTCTTCCGTGTCTGCTTATCTCCCCCTTGCTGTGAGGTCCTGCTGCATCAGCCCACCGCGCCGCGCGGGCCGGCCTGCCCTCACAAGGAGGCCCCGGGAAGCGAACCCGGGGAGGACACAAGGTACATTGACTAACAGGCCACAAATCCCCACATGCAAATGACTCCTAATTTCCCCTCCCTCCCCTTTCTTCCCTCTGGGTATTTTCCCAACTCTATGAAATGGGCCCGTTTCACAACAGACCTGGAATAAGAAGACAGAATTAGGAAAATCATGCAATGAAAATATATCTTTTATTACATAGTGAACCAATAAAAGACCTACAAATAAATGTTATTAGATTATTTGAATGGAACATTAAATTTCATCAATTTAATTACACTGGTGATGAAGACCAGGTTCTAGAATGCCATTCTGGATGGTGTCATTCCAATAGTAATTCCATGCCAA
Source organism: Cabassous unicinctus (assembly GCA_029593785.1). NCBI lineage: Eukaryota > Metazoa > Chordata > Mammalia > Cingulata > Chlamyphoridae > Cabassous > Cabassous unicinctus. Next base: position 16,190 of record JAQZBX010003412.1, read on the forward strand.
CACCTCTGAGGGAGTGGGGGCCTGAGGCTTGCCACCCACCCAGTAAAAGTTCCTAGTCCAACTCACACACTGCCCCACTCAGGGGTTTGGGACCCTGGACACCTGCTCTGAAGTGGATCAAAATAAAATGTTTCTTTGTTGACTTGTCTTATAAGCCAGTATCTCTGAGATCTCAGTTTTAGAGATGGCCATGGCAGGCTGGATGGTTATTCTGATACCCAGCTCTTAATTTCATTTCAAGAAATAAGAAGCAAAAGGAAGGAGGAAAGATTGGGCACTCATATGAGGGTCAAAGATTAGGAGACCTTTTTCTTTTAGTGAACTGTCTTTTCCAAATCCAAGTGATTTTGATGGGGCTATCATTCAAAGGGTCCCACCTCCCTGCCAGAGGAGTTGTCATGTGACCCAGGCTGGCCAATCAACTTAACCTCTACCCTTGAATGCAGGGATTGGCTCAGAGGTGGGCACATGACCCATAAAGGGCCAGTCAGAGCCTTTGGTGGGAGGACTGCTAGTGACAATGGGAGAAAGGAATCACCCTTTTCAGCTGCTGAGCTGTAATCCCCATGTTAATTGGAATCTTCTGGAGTCCAGCAAGTGGAGAGTCTGGTAGGGAATGAAGCCAGGACAGAAAAACAGAACAGAATGATGAAGGAAAACCAAGACCTAAGGACATAGTTAGCCCCTGTATCCAGCCATACCTACATCTCTTCCCTTTGGATTGGTTTCCAAGTTGGGTGAACCAATTATTTATACTTAAACTATTTTGAGTTTTGTTTCTGTCTTTTGCAACAGAATGAATCCCTGACAAATATGCGCTGGAGAAGGGTTCAGTGAAGAATGAGGAATAAAATAATTTGACAGAGAAAATAGTGCTGCAATGTCCCGGGGGAGGGGGAGACGACGCTAAAGACAGAAAGAGAGGACGAGGTTGGGGTGGGGGACGTTACCAGCTCCCCTCCCCCATAGAACAGGTTTTTTTTCTATTAAATTTCTATTGAATGTTTCCATAAAACTTTCTTTTGGGGACTTTTCCCCAAATCATGTGAACACAGTCCCCATGGAACAAGATTAAACAAAACCTTTGTCTAACCCCATGGTGGGACCAAAAATTTCAGCCAATGACTGGTAATTCTACGTTACTGGAACTGTATCTTGGCTTAGACAAGATTGAAAGGTACATTGTGTCTAGCAGGATAAGATATCCTGTCTTGGATCATCACGAAATCTGTTTACCATATTGCAAAATATAGGCATGAGTAAAGCGAGAATCTCAGTCCAGCGTGGGAAACGGGATGATCAACAAGCTAACTCAAGCCTTCCCTCCTAAATTACTTGCTCTTCCCAGGTTATTCAATCCACGTGAGGTTGTTTCAGGTAATCGCCCGGGGACTTACCACTGAGGTGCTTTTGTTTAGCCTCATTTCTCCTGGGACAACAAACACAGAGAGCTTTTTAAAACTGACTGCTACTCAAGTTTTGAATTGCTATTCAGTTTTCCTGTTTCTGATTCACCACTGGCTCTAACACGCCCTCTCTCTTTGACCGCTCTTGCCCTGTGTGCTCTCTACTGACTTGCTGAGATGAACTCCTTCCATGTAGAGAACATCCTAAATGGAAACATGTCTTGCTTTGGTATGGGTATAGATTTTAGGTAAGACGTGTTTGGGCAAGAAATTTTCATGGATAAACGTATGACTCACACTTTCACAGTCTTTGAGAAATCATGAGAGGGCTAAGTCATACATGTCATTGTCATTGTAATGCTGGGGTTTTTTCGGACTATTTAGCATCCCCTTGCCCTCTTCCTATTTGGGGATCATTCCATTGCTTTCAGCTTCTGGTTGGCTCTTGCTTTCTCTCTGCTCCTGTGGCCTTTTTCTCTCCCAGCTTCTGTTAATTTCAGCTTCTGGCTTCCGGGGCTTTCTCTCTCAGCTTCTGAGTTTTCCTCTGCCTCTGCGGGCTCTTTCTCTGTTTATTTATCCCATTTATAAAGGACTCCAGTAAGAGGATTAAGACCTACCCTAGGCTATGCCTTACTGGAGAAATCTAATCAAATGGCCCTTAACTGACTCTCTTAAAATAAAGATTTCTCAACACGTTCACATCCATGGGAATGGACCAGTTTAAGAACATAATAATCCAGGGTCCACAAAAGACTCAAAGTACCACAGTTCCTATTAAGAAACATCTTCACAACCCCAAGACCTGAAGTAGCCTCCCTCAGAGATAGAGAAAGCTGAGGGCTGAAATGTATGGGGTGGGAGTAAGGGCCTCTTTGATCTGAGTGGGGTTAGGAGAGATAAAAGGGAGTGGGTGTTTGAGGGAGCACTTCTTCCTGGAGGCTAATAGAGGGGCATGCAAAACAGCACTGGCAGGGACTCTATTAAGCTCTCCCTACTTTAAGGTCAGAGGACTGCACTCCTGCCTCCTCCCAGTGTTTTGGTTTTGGTTTTATTTGATGGCAGTTCAGCAAAGCGGAAGAGTATGGGAATGTTGGAATTATGCAGACTTGGGTTCAAATATTGGATCTGTCATTTAACAACTGGGAGATTTTAAGCAAGCTGTTTATCTTCTCTACATCTTAGGGTTTTGTTTTGTTTTTTCCTTTTTAACCTAAAAACTGGGACAATGGAAACGCCAATCTCATAAAGTTACTGTGAGTATTAAAGGCAATAATAATACAAAGGGCTTAACTAGTGCCTGGCATTTGATAAGGATCAATAAACATAGTGATAGCAGTTGTATTCTTCTGATTCTGAGCACGTTTGCTGTGAAGATGAGGTCACCTTGGTGCTTCCTTTCCAGATTGGGTTGGACGGTGGGAAGGCCAGTGTAGAATGGGCTGCATCTCTGCAGCCAGGGCCCTGGGAACACCCCTATCCAAGTGGGGGCTATCACTGCCCATGGGCTAATGTTCCTCCCAACCACCAGAGTACAAGGGAGTCCTTCAAGGACAAGCAAGCTCACATCTCCTGTTCTTCCTGGTAAAGATCCCTATTGCCTTTTTGTTTTCTGCATAGTCATTACCAGTTGGTGAGAACTGGTACAAGAGGAAATTGCTTTGCTTCCAGCTCTTGATGATGACAGTGGTTTGGTTTAAAGTCTCAGACAGCTTCTCTCATGGCTGGTTGATACTATTCCAGTGACTCAGCCAAAGCAGTGGCTTAGCCACAAGGGCAGACCTAAAGGAACATCAGTCCTCATTGAGGGAAGGTGAGAGGTCAAAGAAGGTGGGAGATCAAAGGAAGATATTTCTTTTCCACCCTAAAGGGATATTTCCCAACTGTTCTTTTTTTTTTTTTTGTCATAGATAAAATTTCTTTTTAACTGTCCTGTGTAGTCTATAACAGACATAGAATACAAATTTTATTCTAAAAAATATTTGCAGTCCCTTCATTGATAAGATGACTGAGTTACTTGTTTTATACATTTAAATTATTTTAAGACTTGG
>JAQZBX010003412.1:26623-40219 GCA_029593785.1 Cabassous unicinctus
CCCCCCCCCCCCATGTCTGTCTCTGTCTATGTCTCTCAATGTCCAAATTTCCTATCCTTATGGGGACACTGTTCCTGTTGAATGAGGGCCCATCCTGACCCAGTTTGGCTTCATCGTAACTTCGAAGACCCTCTTTACAAATAAGCTCACATTCTCAGGATTGGGGGCTGGACTTGATCATGTCTCTGGGGACGCACGATTCAATTCACAGCACCCTCCTTAGAAGTCATCCTGAAAGGCTCACGCTAACATCAGACTCAGAGGGATGATCTGAGCCACAAAGATTCTGATAGGACACCCAAAATGTAGGGCAAGTTCGGCATCCCAAAGTTCAAATTAGCAACCAGCAGTGGGGAGCTTTGGGTAAATCATTTCCTCTTACTTTGTTATCCTCAACATCTTCCAGCAGGTGGTCTGGCAGACATTTCTAGTGGAAGAAGATGAGGGGTTAGGGAGGAATCCAACGGGATAATGTATGGAGCAAGGTGCTGGAGTTTGTGGGAGGAAATGGGACAAACCCATGGGAAAGAAAAGAGGAGAATGAGCATGAGGGGTGGAGGTGGGTTGCAGAGCAGGAGAGAAGAGGAATCTTGAATGGATATCATCTTACCTTTTTCATGTTGAGGCCAGTGCAATCCAGAATGCTGGAGGTACAGAAGGCCTACAGAATTCCCAGCAGAAAGAGATCTCAGGCACTTCAAAAAAGAGGATATATAAATGGACAATAAATGCATGAAAAGATTGTCAACTTCATTAGTCCTCAGCTCAATGCAAAATGACACCACAATTTAGTACCACTTTACACACTAAAATAAATAAGGCAGACAATTTTAAGTGTTGACAGGAATGCTAAATGTTCATACATTCCTGATGAGAATATAAATTGATACAACCACTTGGAAAACTATTTGGAGATGTTGACAAAAGCTGAAAATATCAATACTTTATAAGCTGGTAGATCCCTTTCTAGGTATATGTCCAACAGAAACGCATACATATGTGCACCTAAAGACATGTTCTAGAATGTTCATAGCAGCACTGTTTGTAATAACTCTAACAGTGCAATAACTCTAACCTAGAAACCACCTAAATGTCCATCAACAGTAGAATGGATTGATAAATTATGGTACATTCATACAATGGAATACTCTAGAGCAACATAAATAAACTACAACTACATGGGGCAGGAGCCTTGTTGAATCTCACAAATGTAATGCTGAATGAAAGAAGTCAGATGTGAAAGGTTACATACGTTCAGTTCCATTTACATAAAGTTCAAAAACAGGCAAACCCAATTTATGCTATTAGAAGTCAGGATAGTGGTTACCTTGGGTTGGGGGAGCAGTCAAAGCTGGAAGCGGATATAAGGGGGGCTTCTGGAGGGCTGCTGTGTTCTGTTGTTTGATATGGGGATTGGTTACATGAGTGAATTCACTTTGTGAGAACTCACTGAGCTTTATGCTCTAACTTGTGAAATTTTCTGTGTGCATATTGTACATCAATAAAAAGTTTACAAACAAAGGAGGATATCTCTGACCAAGAAGCTCTACAGAATTTGAAAACTTTCAGGGTCCCTGTGCTGATATAATAGAAAGACTATAAGATTTGTGTTTCCAATGAAAGCTCTTTCTATCTCTGTTCTGATAGTGGGTGCTGAGTATTGGTAACTCCAGCTCATTCCGGATTTGCCCACCTGTAACATGGATAATCCCAAATTACAAAGGATTCAAAGGTCCTGGGCTAGGCATGAAAGGGGCAGGAGGAAAGAGGAGGATGCACAGTTGCATGAATAGATGGAGAGATTCTGAAAATACAGATGTGTTTGGATTCTATCCGGAAGGCTGCCTTCATAAGTGCTAGTAATTACCATTTAGAGGGCATGTGTCACATGCCAAGCCCTGTGCTCAGGAATCCTCTCGGCTGCCTTGGAAACAGACATTATCTCTATTTTACACATTAGGGAACCAAGTGTGCTTAGAACCAGTTGACATGCCATTCACCTGGCACTGCCAGCATCCAAGCAGAGCTGCCCGGTTTCACATTGCATGGGAAGCACCTTCTTCCCAGAGGTGCTTGGGCTTGACAGCACCTGCTCCCCAGGCTCTGAGTGCTGCCGGCGATTGTTGGAATGATTAATCACCTGTGTGGTCTGTGGTCTCCTCAGATTGTCTTTCTGCTGCCGGAATGAGAGAGAAGTGAAGGAGCCCCATGTCTTCCAAGTGAAGTTATGAGTCTGGAAAAGGCTCAGAAAGAGGATGTAGTACTGAATATTGACTAGTAATAATAAAGAGTAACAAATACTTCTGTGAGGTCATGTTCAAAGTGCTTTTCATGTATTACCTCATTCACTCCTCAAGATATAAACAAATATGAATTATGAAGCAGATGCTCTTATTAGCCTCATTTTTAAAAAGTTTTAATTTTGAGATAATTGTAGTTCACAAGCAGTTGTAAGAAATAATACAGGGAAGCGGGTGTGGCTCAATCGATAGAGCTCCCGTTTACCATATGGGAGGCCCCGGGTTCGCTTCCCGGGGCCTCCTTGTGAGGGCAGGCCGGCCCGCGCGGCGCGGTGGGCTGATGCAGAAGGACCTCACAGCAAGGGGGAGATAAGCAGACACAGAAAAGACACACAGCAAAATGGACACAACAAACACAAGCAGCAAGGGGGGGATAAATAAATAAATGAATAAATCTTAAAAAAAAAAAAGAAAGAAATCATACAAATGGATCCCCTGTGCCCTTTACCCAACATCCCTCAATGGTAACATCTTGCAAAACACTAGCACAATATCACAACCAGGAAATCGGCACTGGTACAGTGAAGATACACAACATGCCCATTGCCACAATGATCCTCATATTTCCCTGTCATACTCACACCACTTCCCTCTTCTGTCTCTGATCCCTGGCAACCACTAATCAATCCTATATTTCTATAATTTTGTCATTTAATTTATTCAAATGAAATCACTTAGTATGTGCCATTTTCAGGATTGCCTTTTTTTCACTCAGCGTAATGCCCTAGAGAGTCATCCAAATTGCTGAGGGTGTAGCCCCACTTTATATAGGGGCATAAAGAGGTTGAGTTATTTGCCCAAGGTCACACAGGTAGTAGGTGGGGAAGCTGAGATTTGAACTCACACAGTCTAACACCAAAGCCTGTGTTCTTAGTGACTTAGCTCTTCTGCCTCTTTGAAACTATTTGGAATTTTTACCATGAGTAACTGTCCAAAACGCCACCCCCCCCCCCCAAACAAACAAACAAACAAAAAACAAAATAAAAGTTATAAAGCTACTGGTTTAAAAGATACCAAATTATATCATCTTAAGAAAGCATTTTTTGGTTGCTAATAACCAGTTCTTCCTAAATAGAGAAAAGAGTCTGGGCTCTGATGTCAGTCAGATTTGAGTTAAAATCTGGCTGGACTATATACTAACTGTGATTTGGGGCAAATAATGCTTACAGAACCTCTTCATATACAAAAGACAGGGAGGACTGGATGAGAAACTATATTGAAAGCATTAGAGGGCCTAGCACATAGCAGGTCCTCAATAAATGCTATTTTCTTTTTGCACTGTATAGGTTATCAACTGACACAATAATGCTGCGTAACAACCACAAAACCTTAAAAAGATATGACAATAAGCATTATTGCTCACAAGTCTGGAGTGGTTGGCTACTGATCTTGGCTGGGCTTGCTCACATGACTGGAGTAGACCAGCTGTCAGCTAATCTAGGCTGGCCTTGGCAAGGACACTGCAACAACTCAGCCTGTGTTTCTCATTCTAGGCAGTCTATCCTGGGCATGTTCTTATGGCACTGACCAAGGCATAAGAGAGAATAAATGGATATGGGCAAGGCCTCTTGAAGCATAGGCTCAGAACTGGCATGCGATGCCCACCATAGTCTATTGGCCAAAGCAAATTACAAAGCCAACCCAAATGAAATGGTATGACATCTGGAATTTGATTCAAGATAATATAGGATCAGACTTCTGGGAAGACAGAGGATTATAGAGGCAGACCACTTCTCTAGAGACAGAGATCAGTTCTCTCCCAGAAAAATAGCTAGAGGACAGGTAGAGACTGGAGGGCTGTTCTGGAGTTTAGGACACCAGAGGAAGACTAGACACCATCCAGAAGAGAGAGGGGCAAAGGAAAGGAGTCTCAGCTGGCTGGAAAAATATTGTGAGTAAAACTGCAGCAGCAGCTGCTGGTGCCCATCTCCCCACTCTCAGAGCAAACAGCACTGGGTCCTTCGGCTCCTGGCAGGCAGCTGTGGACTGAGGGGGTTGCAGGGGTCCTCTTCTCCAAGAGAGGGGAGAGGGAGGGACACAGACTATGGCAAATCCATATTTTGACCAGCAAACTTGCTCTGCTGCATTGGAGGAGCTACACACTACCAGGCCAGGTAGGGCAGCAGCATTGTTTGCCCTGAGAGCCTGCAGAGAGCTAAAGATAATTTGCCTCCTCAAACACCCTCCCCACTGCCCTGGGCTGGTTGCTGAGGACCCAGAGGGAGGGAGGGCCAGCCAAAATGAGGAGAACAGCTTCTAAGAAAGTTTGTTTGTAAGTTTTGGCCTGCCCTGAGGACATTGCTTTTGTACTGGCCACAAGGGTTACAGTAAATGCATTTCCCCCCAGCATCTGGGGCCTGAGATGAGAGGTCTGATGAAGAGTGCCATCTACTGGCAGACCAGGAAAGTGCATGCAAAGAAGGGAAAAATAGTAAGAAATACATAAAAGAGGCCCCATTCTCCAAGTCCCTGGGAAACTGGCCTGCACTCCATTACTGGGTCCTTAGCACTGGTTCAAGCAGCTAAACAGGCAATCCTAAACATCTAGAACAAGTTCAACCAAGAATCAAAGAATAGTCGTAGCACACAGCTACTTAACAGTAAATCCCTAGGCAAGAGAGAGAAAATGAACATCAGAGTAAATTCAGCATCATAATCAGATGCCTAGACATCAGCAAAAACTTACAAGCCATAATAAGAAAAAGGAATAAATGACTCAGGAAAAGGAACTAATCAAAGCTCCAGATGAGATACAGGATTTGAAACAACTGATCAATGAGGTTCATACAAATCTCCTAAATCAAATCATGGAGTTGGAGGACAACATGGCTAAAAAAATAAAAGATATTTAGGGGACACTGGGTGAGAACAAATAAATATTTAAAACCTTGGATAGAAAAATAACAGCTTATGGGAATGAAAGCACAATAAGTGAGATTAAAATTCAATAGAGGCATATAACAGCAGATTTGAAATCATGGAAGAAAGAATCAGTGATGTAGAGGACAGAACAGCTGAAATTGAAAAGCGAGAAAAACAGAGAGAAAAGAATGGGAAAATTGAGCAGGGGCTCAGGGAGGTGAATGATAGCATGAAGCACACCAACATACATGTTATGGGAGTTCCAAAAGGGGAAGAGAAGAGAAAAGGGTAAGAAAGAGTATATGAGAAAATAAATGGCCCAAAATTTCCCAACTCTCATGAAAGACATGAATAGACATGTCCAGGAAGAACAGTGTACCCCAATTAAAATAAATCCAAACAGACCTGCCCCAAGACACATAATATACAGAATGTCAAATGCCAAAGATAAAGAGAAAATTCTGAAAGCAGCAAAGGAAAAGCAAAACATCACATATGAGGTATGTCCAATAAGACTTAGTGTGGATTTCTCTTCAGAGGCAAGAAGACTGTGGTATGATATTATTATGGTAAAGAAAGAGAAAACCTGCCAGCCAAGAATTCTTTATCTGGCAGAACTGTCCTTCCAATATGACAGTAAGTTTAAAATACTCACAGATAAGCAGAAACTAAGAGAGTTTGTAAACAAGAATCCAGCCCTGCAAGAAACACTAAAGGGAGTTCTGCAGCCATAACAGAAAAGACAAGAGAGAGAGGCTTGGAGGAGAATGTAGAAGTAAAGTAACCAAAAAGACAGACAAAAATAAGATAAGACATATGAAAGCCAAAGGATAAAATGGTTGAAGAAAGTAATGCATGTACAGTAGTAACAGTGAATATTAATAGATTAAACACCACAATAAAAATTACAGGCTGACAGAATGGATAAGAAAACATAAGCCCTCCATATGCTGTCTGCAGGAGACTCACCTTAGGCCCAAGGATGCAAATAGACTGAAAGTGAAAGGTTGGAAAAAGATATTTCATGCAAACAGTATCCAAAAGAGAGTAGGGGTAGGTATTCTGGTGTCAGAGAAAAAAGACATTAAATGCAAAAAAGTGACAAGATATGCAGAAAGCCATTATATATTAGTAAAAGGAACATTTGACCAGGAAGGAGTAACAATCATAAACATCTATGCACATAACCAGAGTACCCCAAAAATATATAAGGCATACTCTGGCAAAACTGAAAGGAGAAACAAACATCTCTACAATAATAGTTGGAGACTTCAATATGCCAGTCACGTCAATAGATAGATCAACTAGACAGAAGATCAGCAAGGAAACAGACAACTTGAACAATATGATAACGAGCTGGATCTGACACACATATACAGAACATTGCACCCCAAACCAGCAGGTTATACATTCTTCTCAAGTGCTCATGGATCTTTCTCCAAGATAGACTACATGTTGTCTCACAAACCAGCGCCCAATAAATTTAAGAAGATAGAAATTATACAAAGCACCTTATCTGATAATAATGGAATGAATCTGGAAATCAATAATGGGCAGGAAAGGGGGAAATCTGCAAATATATGGAGGCTAAACAACACACACCTAAATAGTCAGTGGGTCAAAGAATAAATTGAAAGCAAAATTAGTAGATATCTCAAGATGAATGAAAATGAGAACACAATTTATCAAAACTTATGGGATACGGTGAAGGCAGTGCTGACAGGGAAATTTATAACTCTACCTGTCTATATTAAAAAAAGAAGAAAGAGCTAAAATCAAAGACCTAACTGAACACCTGGAGAAACTAAAAAAAGAACAGCAAATCAAAGCCAAAGCAAACAGAAAGAAATAACAAAGATTAGAGCAGAAATAAATGAAATTTAGAACAAAAAAACAATAGAGAAAATCAACAAAACCCAAAGCTGTTTTTTTTGAGAAGATCAATAAAATCGACAAATTCTTAGCTAGATTAACAAAGAAAAAAAGATAAAAGATGCAAATAAATAAAATTAGAAATGAGAGGAGGGGACATTATGACTGACGCCACAGAAATAAAAAGGATCATAAGAGAATATTTTGAGAAACTGTATGCCAACAAATTAGACAACCTAGAAGAAATGGACAAATTCCTAGAAATGCACAAACAACCCTCTATAAGAAATACAGGAACTCAACAAACCAATCACAAGTAAAGAGATTGAATCAGTCATCAAAATTTTTCCAACAAAGAAAAGACCAGGACCAGATGGCTTCACAGGTAAATTCTACCAAACATTTCTAGAAGAATTAATACCAATCCTATTTAAACTCTTCCAAAAAGTTGAAAAGGAGGTGGAATTACCCAACACATTTTATGAAGCCAATATCACCCTAAAACCAAAGCCAGATAAAGATTCTACAAGAAAAGAAAATTACAGATCAATCTCTCTAATGAACACAGATGTGAAAATTCTCAACAAAATACTTGCAAATCAAATCCAACAGCATATTAAAAGAATTATACACCATGATCAAGTGAGTTTTATTCCTGGTATACAAGGGTGGTTCATCATAAGAAAATCAATTAATGTAACACACCATGTTAGCAAATCAAAGGAAAAAAACACATGAACATCTTGATTGATGCAGAAAAGGCATTTGACAAAATTCAGCATCTTTTCTTGATAAAAACACTTCAAAAGATACATGTAGAAGGAAAGTTCCTCAACATAATAAAAGGCCTATATGAAAACCCCACAGTCAACATCATACTCAATGGAGAGAGGTTGAAAGCTTTCCTTCTAAGATCAGGAACAAGGCAAGGATGCCCACAGACATTCAAAATTGTGCTAGAAGTTCTAGATCGAGCAATTAAGCAAGAAAAAGAAATAAAGCCATCCAAATTGGAAAAGAGGAAGCAAAACTCTCACTATTTGTAGATGACATGATCCTATATTTTGAAAATTCTGAAATATCTACACTTAGAGCTAATAAGTAAGTTCAGCAAAGTGGCAGGATATAAGATCAACACACAAAAACCAGTAGAGTTTCTATTCACTAGTAATGAGCAAGCTGAGGAGGAAATAAAGAAAAAAATTCCATTTGCAATAAGAACAAAAAGACTTAAATATCTAGGAATTAATTTAACCATGAAGGTAAAGGATCTGTATTCAGAAAACTACAAAACACTGCTAAAAGAAATCAAAGAAGGCCTAAACAAATGAAAGGACATTCCATGTTCATGGATTGGAAGACTAAACATTGTGAAGATGTCAGTTCTTTCCAAACTGAATTATGGATTCAATGCAATACCAATAAAAATTCCAACAGCCTAGGAGTTCTAGGAAGATGTCATCAGAGTAGGAAGGCAGTGCTCAACTCTTTCACAAAAACAGTGGAGAAAAGTCCAAAACCTGTCTGAGGGACCTACTTTGGGTGTCAGCAGACCAGGACAGTGCTGTGCAACTCCCAGGAGGGTGAGGGACAGAGAGACAAAGAACCCAAAATAAATAACATTAGTTACTACACCCCTGCTGAGGCAGGTAAGGGCCCCTCTCCCCCCACCCTCAAGACATCAAGTCAGGATAAAACCCTTGGCTCACTGCAGCTGACTGAGAGGGGGAACAGACATCTCCCTCCCTGTCAGCTGTTACAAGGGAAGAGGGAAGGTGAGTTGGAAGACTTCTCTTCAGTGAATTCAGCCAGCAGAGTCCACTTTGACTCTTGGCTCTGGCCAGACCAGAAACACGGGAAAAGCAGAAGTTGAAAGAAACACCTCTGTGGAAAGGTTTCCTGATAAGCGCCATGCTGCTGGCCAGTCAGGAAATTGCAAGGAGAAAAACTGCTTTTAGGTCTCTCTTTACCCCACCACTGGGAGAAAATCTGTGCCCCATTAGTGAGCCCCTGGCCCAATTTTGATAACTTAAGCTGGGCAATTTTAAAGACTTAGAATAAGTTGAACCAAAAATCAAAGAAGAAGAAGAAAAAAAACAACACTAGGCCAGAGAGAGAAATTGACCATCAGAGTAAATTCACAAACATATTCAGATGCCTAGTATAGCATATATGTATGGCTTTGCAATTTTTCCCACAACCCTTCCAGTTCTTTCTTTTTTAAGTCAACATTCATTCCCCTTTCAGTCAGCAATGCATTTCTTAATTGTTACACAGCAAGCTTTGAGAAATAACTGTGAGAGCTGTGACTGATAAAATATGCTTAGACTCCTTTCCCAGGAAACTCTGTGTGCTCTTTAACCCCCTTTATATCAACAGGAAGATGTAACTTCAGCCTTACTGACAAAAACATTGTGAATGCTCATTTGACGTAGTTACTGTGAAAATGTAACTTCTGCCTGCTGGTAAACACTGTGAATGTCCAGTCCTTGATGATCTGTCCTGAGCACTGTACTTTTAACCATGCTCCCTCCTCTTATGCCCTCCCCATCTGCATGTAGACATGTGGTATAAAAGATTCCTCTTGCTTTGTGGCAAGTGCAGACTCGAACCTTGGAAGCACCAAGCTCTCTGCCTGCTGCCACAGACAGGATTTAGGCCACAGCTAGGCTTGGATCTACCACTGTGTGAAGAGCTTCCCAAGTAAGCTCCCCTATTAAATGCTCTTTTGCTCATCAAGCTGGACTTGTCCAAGTCTTTCTTTGGTCTGATGTATCCCTCTCAGTTTGGTGGGGAGCTGTCATTTTACATGGATTCCTGTTATACTCATAACACCTGGACTTCACCAAAAAAATTACAAGCCATTCTAGGAAACAGGAAGAGATGGCCCAGCCAAAGGAACAAACAAATATCCTGATGATATACAGGATTTAAGACAACTAATCAATGATAATCACACAAATCTACTAAATCAATTCAAAGAATTGAAGGAAAATATGACTAAAGAGATAAAGAATGTTAAAAGACACTGGGTGAGCCCAAAGAACAATTTGATAGCCTGCAAAGAAAAGTAACAGAGCTTATGGGAATATCAGACATGATGGATGAGATTAAAAATACATAGAGGGGATTGCTGAGATGATGGCAGAGTAAGGAGCTCCTGGAGTCAGCTCATGCAACAGGGCAGTTAGTAATCACCCAAAGCTATATAAACCACCTGTTTGGGGGCCTCAGGAGACCAGAAGAGTATCCTGCAACATCCTTGAAGGTATGGAAGAAGGCAACTGCCCATCTGCAAAGAGGATTTGTGAGTAGAGCCCTCCACGCCACAGAGGTCGGTGCCTGTGGCACAAGCCACCTCAGGAGCTATTCCATGGCTGGAGTTGGAAGCTCCATTTCCCAAAAAATGGGGGAGAAAGACACAGTGTGGCACCAACTTCAGCTACTGATTAGTAAATTTGGTGGGCTAAAGTATAATCCTAGGAACAGCTAAATTTTGAGCCTGTCCAGGTCAGAAGGAGGCCGGTAGCTGCCATTTTGACTCCGCCCCTGGCATGAGGGGAAGCAGGGCTGATTGAAAATCACAGTGCTGGTAGGAACTGGCTTCTTTCCACCCAGATCAGATTGCAGCTTTAGCCTAAACCCCAGCCCCACCTCTGAAAGGGAGGAAGTTGAGGGGACCTGCACCACCTCTCTGGGAAACTGCAAGCCATGCCGCAGAGGCCGGTGCCCATCCTACTCTAGCAGTGCAAGCCACCTCAGGAGCTATTTTGTGACTGGATTTAGAAGCTCCATTTCCCATATATGGTGGAAGAAGAGGCAGTTGTCCACCAACTTCAGCTATTGATTGGTGGACTCAGCTGGCTAAAGTATAATCCTAGAAACAGCAAGCATTTGAGACTGTCCAAGTTGGAAAGAGTCCAGCAGCCACCATGTTGACTCTGCCCCTGGCATGAGCAGAAGCCTGGTTGACTGAAAATCCAGTGAAGTTAGGGACTGTCTTCTTTCCACCAAGATCACACTGCAGCCCTAGCCTAGGCTCTAGCCCCACCTCCAGGAGAGAGGAAGTTGGCGGGACCTGAACCAGGATCTCCAGGCAACTGCAGGTGCTCTCTGCCAGCACAGACTGAATAGTCAGACACCTGGGGCTGCATCCCCACACCCCAATAGGATTGTAGAGGAGCTGGGTATCCTTGGCCTCTCTGGGCAATGGCAGGCATTTTCAGCCCACACAAACTGGTTTGTTTAGTGCCTGAGTCCATCTCCACCCTGCCCCCCATAGGATAGAAGGGGGCTGGTGTTCCCTCAGCCTCTCAGGGCAACTGCAGGTGCTTTTGACCTGCACACACCTGACCGTTGAGCACCTGTAGCTTCACTCCCATCCCCAATAGGACAAAAGAGGTACTGTGTTTGCCCAGCCTCTCTGGGTACTGCAGGTGCTTTTGGCTCACACAGCCTGGACTGGTGGGTACTGTGGATCCACCCTCACCCCCCAATAGGAAAGAGGGGGCTGGTGTTTCCACAGCCTTTCTGGGCAACAGCTGACACTTTTGGCGTGCATGGACTGGACTGTTGGATGCCTATGAATCCACTCCTACCCCCACCCCCAATAGGATAGGAGGGGTCTAGTGTCTCTATAGCCTCTTCGGACAATGGCAGGCACTTTTGGCCTACAGGGACTGAACTGTTGAATGTGGATCTGACCCCACATTCTAATAGGATAGGAGGGGGCTGGTGTTTCCTCAGCCTCTCCTGGCAATGGCAGATATTCTTGGCCTAAACGGACTGAACTTTTGGGTGCCCGTAGAACCACCCCACCACCTAATAGGATAGGAGGGGGCTGGTGCTTCCTCAGCCACTCTGGGCGATGGTGGGTACTTTCAGCCTACAGGGACTGAACTGTTGGGCTTTGGTGGTTCCGTTCCCACCCCCTAAAGGACAGAAGGAACAGTACTCCTTCAGCCTCTCAGGGCAACTGCAGGTGTATTCAGCCCTCACAGATTGTTGGGCACTCCAGAGGATCAGTTCCCATCCCTGGCAGGGAGGGGGTCTGGTGGTACATCAGTATACCTGGGCAAATGTGGTGATTTTGGACCCACACAGCATAGATGGCTGCCCACACTATAGCTCCATCCCCGCCCAAGGAAGGGGAGGGAGGGATGTGAAGCTTCATCAGTCACTCTGGACAACTACAGACAGTCTAGTCCTGCCCAACTTGTATTATTATACATGGCTGCAGCTCTGTCCCTACTTCTGACAGAGAAGAAAGGTGGGAGAAGCTTCGTCAATTCCTGGGGCAATGTGGGCAGCTTTAGCCTCCATAGTTTACAGCACCAACTACATCCTCAAATCCTACTACACAATGAGCAAGGGAGAAAAGATGAGAAAGCCCTAAAATAAAGGGAGAAACTGCACCCAGAATAAATACATCTAGCAAGCCAGATGTGAAAACACCAACAAAAAATTACAATCCATACCAAGAAACAGGAAGATATGGCCCAGTTAAAGGAACAAGATGAGTCTGAAGATGACATCAAGGGGTTGAGACAACTAATCATAGATTTCAAACAAATCTCCTTAATAAATTCAGTGAGATGGCTAAAGAGATTAAAGATATTAAGAAGACACTGGGTGAGCATAAAGAAGAATTTGAAAGCATACATAGAAAAATAGCAGTTGCAATAAATGAAATAAAAAATACACTGGAGGCATATAACAGCAGATTTGAGGAAGCAGAAGAAAGGATTGGTGAGCTTGAAGACATGGTCTCCGAAAGTGAACATACAAAAGAACAGATAAAGAAAAGAATGGGAAAAATTGAACAGGGTCTCAGGGAACTAAATAACAGCAAGAGATATGCAAACATACATGTCATGGGTATCCCAGAAGGAGAAGAGAAAGGAAAAGGGGCAGAAGAAATATCTGAAGAAATAATAGTGGAAGATTTCCCAAACCTATTGCAGGACACAGATATCTGTGTCCAAGAAGCACAACATACTCACATCCAAATAAATCCATATAGAACAACTCCAAGATGCATACTAATCAGAATGTCAAATGTCAAAGACAAAGAGAGAATTCTGAGAGCAGCAAGAGAAAAGCAATGCATAATATATAAGGGATACCCAATAAGATTAAGTGCTGATTTCCCATCAGAAACCATGGGGGCAAGAAGGCAGTGGTATTATATATTTAAGATACTGCAAGAGAAAAACTGCCAGCCAAGAATTTTATATCTAGCAAGATTATCTTTCAAAAATGAGGGCGAGATTAGAATATTCACAGATAAACAGAAACTGAAAGAGTTTATAACAAAAAGACTGGCTTTGTAGGAAATACTAAAGGGAGTGTTACAGCCTGAAAAGAAAAGACAGGAGAGAGAGAGGCTTGGAAGAGAGTCTAGAAATGATGACTGTATCAGTAACAGTAACTAAAAGTGTCAAAAGAGTAGTATGAACAACTATGTACCAAAAAAAAACTAGACAATGTAGACAAATTCCTAGAAATACACTAACAACCTACACTGACCCTAGAAGAAATAGATCTCAACAAACCAATCACA